>JAXGGA010001437.1:0-152802 GCA_038373865.1 Uloborus plumipes
ATTGTTGCAATGTAAATAAAGTAATATTTCCCTTTTCCGTATTTGTGAAATATTTAAGTAACAGGTCTGTCTCAAAACTCAAATTTTCGGAGACTCAAATTCAAGACCAATTGACTCGGAAAAAACAAGTCACTATTTTGTCTCATTTTCAAGCAAGTCAGTTTTAACAGTGAAATCCAAATTTCTCCGCACAGTTCTAGCAGACACGTCCATTGTACGTCCCACATTGATTTCTACGGTGATTTGACGCAGTGTTGCTTGTCTGTTAGAATTTACGACTCTTTGCAGACGTCGCCGGTCTCGATCTTTAAGTGCAGGCGGTCGACCACTGCGCTGTCCATGGTGGGATGTTATGCCTGAAATTTCATACTCTCGGCACACTCTTGACACAGTGGATCTGGGAATGTTGAATTCTCTAACGATTTCCGAAATGGCATGACCCATGCGTCTAGCTCCAACTAACATTCCGCGTTCAAAGTCTGTTAATTCACGTCGTGCGGTCATCATCACGCTAAAACCTCTTCACATGAATAACTTGAACAGAAATGAAAGCTCTGTAAAAGCACTGCGCATTTATACCTGTTCTATGCGATGCTACTGCCATCTGAAAATTTGCATATTGCTATCCCATGACTTTTGTCACTTCAGTGTAATATGCAGTTATTTTGAAATTCAAGTCCTAAAAACGCTATTTTAGACAATCTTTAATTATGTAGAAAGGCAATGGTGCACTACACTCAGGGGTGCCCACAAGGGGGGATTATGGCGCAAGTTGCGCCATCAAAATTTTTGGAGGGGGGATTTTTAAAACTAATTTAATATTTATTTAATTCATTAATTTATTTTTTTATTTAAATTATTTGCTGATTTTTTTTAACTAAAAATTATTCATTTATTTTTTTTAATCAAATTATTTTTTTTATTTCGTTATTATAATTTTTTATTTATTTATTTGCTTTGTGTATTTTTTATTTATTTATTTCTTTTCTGTTGTGCCTGGAAGAGAACAAAAGTGATTCTATTTCGCGCATAATTAGCACTTTCAAAAAATTTATAATAAATAAAAAAATGATAGTTATAATTAAAAAAAATGAATAAATAATATTTAAAAAAATAAATATTTAAATAAAAAAATAATATTAAGAAAATACATTTAATATAAAAGAGGGGTAGAAATAAAAAATAAAAAGCACAAGAGGGTTGTGAAACATTTGGGGGGGGGGATTTGCGCCATTGAGCTTGGCGGGGGGGGGGGGGCACCCCTGACTACACTGGATATATATTTTTTTTTTTTAGTTTTAAGTCTAAAAATCCCATTTGTTGGCAATTTTTGACTAAGTTGCAGAGTTTTATTGCAGATTTCTTAATTGGAAAGGGACCAGGTGTGGTACGATTTTTAATCAGAACCACTTGTTCACAGTTTCTATTTTTGATAAATAAAGCGGCTTCTTATTAAAAAAAAAAAAAAAAAGTACAGGGGCATCGTTTGGCTCGGGACTCTTCCCCGAAATATTCTTAAGACTCCTAAAAACGCAGTTATTGGGCGCCTTTGACGACGATAGGGTAAGGGTTGTGGTACAGAGACTCTCCCAGAAATTATTCAAAATTGCCCCCAAAACAAAAATTTTATGTGCTTCTTTTCGACAACGTTTTTGAAAATCTAGTTGGCTTTATAGGTTGTTGTTGTTTCTTGGGGGGGGGGGGGAGTAATTTTAAAATTTCCTATTTCTTGATTTTTTCCCATTAAGAAAAACGAGAAGCCAACCTTTGTCAGATGGGGGAGGCGGCCCGGTGACCTAACTGATAAAAAATCGTCCAGTTTGACTCTCGGTGATGGCCCTGGTCAGCTACCCCAATGAAGCAATCACGATTTTTATTATTGTTACTATTTATTTATTTCAACTGCTGCTCGCAAAGGTTTCTATGATGTTACTTTTCCTTTCGGTTAAAAAACATTCGAAAATAATATTTCTTTAGTTAGAAGTTAGATTACAGGAAATCCTTAACTAAGATTTAAAGATCACATTTCCTATCGAAATTTTACAGAAAAAAATTAATCATCTTGATTCATGTCTTTCTATACATTTTACTTATTTTTTAATACTGGGAAGGTTTTTCCCTTTTTTAACATTGCAAAATGAGATTGACGACTCCTTGCCTGAAAAACTGGCAGGGGACCGGGAGAACCGCCCTATGTTAAAGAAGTGCGCAACAGTGGGATTCCATTTGTTTACCTATTTGCTTAAAATTCGAACCAAAGAAAAGAAAAAATATGTTTTCCAAAGTGCAAGAAAACTATTTTTTTTTGTGCACAGTAAAACATTTAAAATTAATGCAGGTGCAATTAATTTTTACTTTTAGATCAAATGTTATAAAGGCATTACAAACAACCAACAGCAGTTACATTCTGCTACTATCATTTAATATATTAATGGAAAAGTCATATAACGGTAATCTCATAATGCGACAGTTAATTAAAGCGTTTGCTACGATTTATAGATATGCTTCCTATTTATTGACATGTATACATGTATTTTAAAACAAAGACCACATGCATTTTTATTATAAAAAAAAAGGAAATTTAAAGCAAACCATAATAATTTCTGCTTGTTACCTTGTTGATGAAGGAAAACGTTTCAGTCAACCTATCATAAGGTTCAAAGACAACAGGAGATGATGGAGGGAAAGACCGGTGGAAAAATTTCTTTCGACAAAAACGTCTTTCTTTCGTAAACTGCTCTTCCTACTTCTCTGAAGTGTCTGAAGCCAAAGCCTTGCCTTGCTTCAAGCTCCCGCCAAAAATCATCCCCCACCCCGACCGACACCTGTTACTCGTGTTACAGTAATTAAAACTGTCTGACGATGCACAATTGTACAATAGTGATTCTGGCGACGAGTCCTGAGGGAGATAGCCAGCCCCTTCACCCTTAGATCATTTAGCCAGCGGGGGGATGTCTTTTCCTTTCTTCACACAGTCGTCGGGTCTTACCGCTCATCCCCGAGTATCATCAGCCCTCCTTGGTGGTGGCAAAGGCCCTGAGAGAAACACGTGTCTAGCGGCTGGTCTATCAGATTCTCAGAAAGTGACAATGACTTGCCACGCTGCTGGCGGTTTACGGGTAGGACCTCTGGTTAGAAAACGAAAGGGGAAGATTTGTCCTTTTCCACCTGAACAAAAATAACTTTTTCCAGCAGAACTTACGTTCATCCAAAAGAAATACGATGGCAGCAACTCGATGGTCATAGAGAGTCCTGAAGGTTCTCGTGTTCGAAATTAGTCTGGGAATTGCGTACTTAGTCGAATAATGGGAATATCTTAAGAAAAAATAAAGTTTTTTCAGTTGAATGATTTTATTGAAATTATTTTACTGATCTGTCGGAATCAGAAGAGATTTCGGCACTTAGATTTCTGTCGGAAAATTTGATCGTCGGAAATTTTTTCCTCGACGAAGTTAGAAATTTTCCCCGATGGGGGGGCAAGACGTTTCCGACGGGGGGGCAATTGCCCCCCCTGCCCCATAGCTAGCGCCGCCACTGTTGTTAATTAAAAAACATATGAAACACTCATTTCAGCTGCTTTTTATTAAGATTTTTCATCGGCATTCAAAAAGAAATATAGTCTTGCATCAGCTGTCTTTGAATAATTGACTAACAATTGTTATTGGATTGGACCATTGATCAACAAATGCGATCTTTCTAGCCCTAATATCAAGCCTGCACATGTACTTTTTTTAAATATGACTTGTAATAGGCTTTTTAGAATGTACTGTACACATTTTCGGTCCCTGAAAACCATTCGTTAAGTTTTTCCATCAGCCATTTGAAAAAAAAAATGTTCATCTACCGGCTGTAAACAATCTGTTCATTTTCTGAAAACTGCCGTCGGTCGAGCCCTAATATCAAGTACACACTACACACGCATGATTTTTTACAAAAATATTACTTGTCATAAGTTTCTACATTGTACTGAATGCATTATTGTTCTTTAAAAAAAGTTTGAAACACAACACACATTCAGGCCCGGGCTGGCTCATTTTGGGGTTGTCGGCTAGGTATTGGAAGGGGGCCCCTTTCCAGTACTTTTCCGGGGGCCCTAGAGTCCCCCCCCCACACACACAGGATTTTTTTCTGAATTATGTGCTGAAAACCTGCATTTTTCTTTGTGGAGGAGGGGGGGATGCAGAAAACCGAAAATATTTTGAGAAGAGTGGTATTATTGTTTGTTTTTAGAGCTTATTCCTTTGAAGAGTTAGTGTTCTGAATTACAAAGAGTAAAAGTTGCTTTATCAAAACGTGAGCAAATATTTTCACTGGTAATTATATTTATTATAACACTAACTGACCCGTAAGAAGCATTCGTGTTCGACAGCCGGAGCTCAGAAATCTTTTTTTATAATGCTATTTTTCAAAAAAAAGAAAGTCAAAAGGAATTTTTAAAAAATATTTTGCCAACAGTGGGGAAAAATATCTTTCAAATGATGCTTTAATTATATGTGGTTTGCTGAAGTATTAAGAAATGTATAACATGGCATTCCCCTGCCCCCTCTCTCCAAAAAAGCCCCCCTTGAGAAATAGAAGAATTCGTAATGTTAAAATAAATGTTTCCTTTTTTGATTGTAATGCAACAACACATGTGTGGTTTAAAATTCTGTAATAAGTTTAGATTTTTCAACTAACGGAAAAGAAGTCAATCAAAAACTGATTTTTCTGGCGAAGGGGGAATAGAACTCACGATGTTCATGTTATTTGCATCTGCTCTGACAAATTTAGGTAATGGACCTCCGTCCTGGGATGCAATGCATTTCCGCAGTGCTAGCAAAGTAAATTGAAATCGATGCCTCTATTTATTGAAATAATTTTTTAAACACATTATACTGAGATTTACTGATAGAAATACTTTTTTTTTTTCTAACAGTGACCTGCAATTCGCAATCCAGCATTGAGTTTAAATTGCATATTTATGGAAACTTAGATCGGAATTTTCGGGCCCCACGATCTTCGGATTACAAACACTACGCTTTGAACAACTTATACACCTCTCTGCTTCCCTTCCAGAATCATCCAGAGAGCATCCCTTCTTGAACGCCTGGAGCATCTTATATCGGTACCTTATGAAAAATAATGATCGTAGTTGAATAAATGTAGTTGAAATTACATTGATGAGGCAGAAATTAGATTTAAGCAGTGGTAAATTAGAAGTAAAGAGAAATCAGATTAAGCAACTAAGCTCCGCTGAACCTAAGTTTCCCTTAAAAATTCGCAGGAGTTACGTACGTCATCACAATTCGCCGAATAAAATAGCCAAAATTTAAAATTTTATGAAATATCGAATTCTTAAAAGCCGTTTGCTTGTAAAATTATAAGATTCGTAATATTCTATGAATAAAATAATTTTTGGAAGAGAAGAAAATGCTTTGTAATAAAAAAAAAACTATCACCGGCAGGTAAATGAAAAAATGCTTTTTATTAATTTGTTTTAATTAAAATATATATATAAAGAAAAGCTTTGCGTTAAGTATTTAGAGAATTTATTTCGGCAAACCAAAATAAATCCATCAGCTACCTTACCATTATAATTTTATTAAAATGTTTGTATTGCGATAAAACAAAGGCGACAAAATAATTGTGTAAATTTGAGAAGGAATTTTGATGTCTCATTTTTTCTGCTCGTTGATTAAGAGGTTTCCTTTTTGAAAACAATACACTGTTAAAACTGACTTGCTTGAAAATGAGACAAAATAGTGACTTGTTTTTTCCGAGTCAATTGGTCTTGAATTTGAGTCTCCGAAAATTTGAGTTTTGAGACAGACCTGTTACTTAAATATTTCACAAATACGGAAAAGGGAAATATTACTTTATTTACATTGAAACAATTTAAATTCGTAGAAAAAGACAAAGTTTATCATCATGAAACGATTTTCTATCTCTATAAATCCGCTTATTTCCAATAAAGTAAAGGACTATTTGTTTCTTACGCGTGACTAACCACACCCCACGGTTTAGCTCCGACGAAAACAGATATCACTACGCGAGCAGGAAGGAAAGGGAATTTCCCCAGCGCCGATGGACGGGTAAGTTTTTAATTTTCAGTGTTATGATTATGAACAGTTACCCTGCTTTTATTTTTATTTGCTACCTTTTTTGAATTAACCAGTTGTCTTAGCAATAAGTATAGCACAATTTTAACTTTATCGATTTCACTAACGGACGAAGCCCGCGAAAACTAAGCCTGTCCTGTATCTATATGTGTAAATGGTAAGCTGTTTTTAGCATTATTTACATTGAGTTTACACCCTTTGTGTCCCCCTCCCCTCCCGAAATAATTCTCTTATATAACGTGTGTTGTTTACAGAGTTGGCATTGTTTTTTACCATCTGTGTGGTTTTTACCATGGTATTTACCGTCCTTAGAAGAACCCGATTTCTCCATGGTTTTTACCATCTTGGACAAAAATATAAAACATTCAAGGGGTTTCCTTTCAATAAAAATGTTTTTGATTTTAAAAATGTAAGTTAAGGTAAAATGATCAAGGCTGTATAAACATGAACAATCTCTCCCTCCCCTCTTTTAAATTTTAATCAAATTTCAACGACAGTAATCATTCGTTCAAAGCTAGAACTTAAGTTACGAACAATACTATGCTATCCACAACCTCCTAATATGAGCTATGTACACGGGGGGGGGGGGGATCCAAATGAAAAGGAAAGCATTTTTTTATTTTGATGGTGATAATGTGTTTTTATTGTTGACTTTGCTGGTTTTTTGTGAGCCAACAAAATAAAAAAATGCTTCTAAAAATATTTGCCGTTGTTGTTTTCTTTTGCAATATGTGCTAAAGAATAAATGAAAGTCTAAACTCATAAATAATATGTTATTGTAAAAATTCTCATGCTTAAAACATAATTATTGTTTCGGTAATTTTATTCAAATAATTAATTTTCAACGGATATGTTTGCTAAGTTCATTCATGCGTAAAATAAATGCAGTTAATTTTTTCTTAAGAAAATTTTTAAAGAAAGGAAAACACATAAATTTAACAATATAAATATTTGTGTCCTCTTAACATTCATTCTGTGGAAAAATGCAATTTTTTCGTGTGCGTGATTAGTGCAATAGCTGATTTAGTTTAGTATAATTCACATGTAACACAAATAAATTATTTTGATTAACATTCATTTATATTACCTACTGATGAACTTTGAAAATTTAGTGAGATTATTAATTTATCCGAAACGGAAACCTTCCCTCTTATTTTATTTATTTATTCTACAAATCTTTAACTCGTGAGATAGTTGTCATTTCATTACTTGTCACATGGTGTTTTTGGTAATATGGAATAATATATTAAGACAAAATAATACATAGGACATAATAGTAAAATATAAGATCTATGCAGAGGCTTATTTAGAAAGGGACAAACAGTATTTCCTAGGTTTTTTCCCCGGTAAAAACCTGGTTTTTCTCATATCCTGGTAAAACCAGTTTTTCCAGGAAAAAACCCAACCCTGTGTGTGAGGATTTTGAATTGAATTCCCGAAAACGTAGAAATATATCAACAACAGCAAAACAATCTATTAAGTGTTAGACTTTTTCCAATTGCTTACTTTGTAATTTCCATCTCTATGTCTCGAAACCTCCCTTTCGAATTTTTCTTGTGTTCCATTATTCGAGATAGACAGGTTCGACTGTATAAATTTATGGTATGCAATTATAATCCACTCCTAAAATGACTGTAGCAACTCAATATGTAACACGAATAAAGGTAAAATTTGTCTACTGACAACTTAGTTAAATTTTACTATCTTAAACTATATTAATATAACATAAAGAGGAGATCTCAAACACCGGTGGCACTGTACTTTTAATGTAAACAATCATGTTTGAAATAAGTTAGTTATCCTATTTATGAAGAACTTTCCATATGTGATCAGTTTGTGTATTAAATAATTTCAGATGTTGAATAGAGATGCACCGAGTACTCGGTAAATATTCCTATTCGGTACTAAATTTGAATCGGGTACTCTGCCGATACCGAGTAAATGTAAATAATTCAGGGGCCGCGCTAAGCGTTCGCCACCTCGCCAAATGCTATAAAATAGAAAATTCGGCGAAAAAAATTCTGATTTGGCTAAAGTATTGGCGAATGGAAAATTGTCAGAAATTTTCACTTGGGGCAAAAATACACTTATTACATTAAAAAAACAAACAATTAAAATTCTTTGATTAAAACTCTCGAAGTTTGGCTAAGACTTTTGAAATTTGGCTTATTTACTGGCTAACAACTTAAAATCCTTAGCGCGGTCTCTGATAATTGAATATTATTCAAGATATTTTTTTCAGTAATTAAAAAGATGCAAAAATATGTATAATGCAATTATTTACAATTGCTATATTAATAAAATATGACTTGAGTTTTATGTAAAAGTTTTAAAAACAGGTTTAAAACCAAATTAGTGTAAAAGCTAACTAAGGGTGTGCGAATCGGGTACTCGGAAATTTGAATCTGGTACTCGGCCGATACCGAGTAAATGTAAATAATTGAATATTATTCAAGATATTTTTTTCAGTAATTAAAAAGATGCAAAAATATGTATAATGCAATTATTTACAATTGCTATATTAATAAAATATGACTTGAATTTTATGTAAAAGTTTTAAAAACAGGTTTAAAACCAAATTAGTGTAAAAGCTAACTAAGGGTGTGCGAATCGGGTACTCGGAAATTTGAATTGGGTACTCGGCCGATACCGAGTAAATGTAAATAATTGAATATTATTCAAGATATTTTTTTCAGTAATTAAAAAGATGCAAAAATATGTATAATGCAATTATTTACAATTGCTAGATTAATAAAATATGACTTGAATTTTATGTAAAAGTTTTAAAAACAGGTTTAAAACAAATTAGTGCAAAAGCTAACTAAGGGTGTGCGAATGTGTAGTTACCTTTTTTATATTGGTGTTGGGCAACTTACCTACTGGGTTGCCACAGGCTACTTAAATGCTACTTTTTGCTACTTTTTTTGTCACAAGGCGACTTTGGAGACTTTTTGATGCAAAAACTGGCTAAAAAGCAACCTTTTTTCACTAGAGCTGCTTTTTTAGAGACTTTTTATTTTCCAAAGCAAGTTTTTATTCGAAAATAGTTGTTTTTTCACCCTCTTTGTTGCTTATTTAATATTTTGAAACCCATATTTTTTATTACTCTTCACTCCCATTTCATCATATTTTTCTTTAAAAAATTTTTTTCTATATTTCTACTAAAAGCTTATTTAAAAATTCGTAATGAATCCTCCATGACCAATTTGAACACCATCATTCTCTGTGTCAACTTAGGGCTGTAGGCAAGTGCTGTATTGCCGGTTAGGTTTTGCTTCAATTTTATCAAGTTCTACAATGTTTGAAACATATTTTTAATTACTTTCAGAAAATGAAGCATTAATTAAAATTGTAATTTGGGGCTCGATTCCTGAAAAAAGTTGGTAGCATTCCACTTGAAATTGACGTCATTACTCCTTTGTCAAACCGTGTCACTGTGCAGAATCTTTATGTGGATATGGTTTGAGAAAGAATTTAAATTACATCATCAAACCGATGCAAAACCATTCTGTGTGAGAGTGCCCGAAAAAAGCTCTAAATTTCAAAAAATGCGAAAAATAGAATTTCAATTTTGCTTCTTTGCAATATTTATCAGAATTTTCTGTTATAGATGTCCTGATCTCAAATCGTATCAGCATTCAAAGTTCTGAAATTAGAGTTACATTGGTACCAGATGTGATAAAAAAGAGTACCTTAGGTTATGAAAGAATATTAAATAAAATGTTAACATAAATGAAAGCGGACCCCCCCCCCCCAAAAAAAAAGACTGATTTGAGAAAGGTAGTCAAAAAATCAGAGGAAACATTAAACTGGAATATCAAGTTACAGGCAAAAGTACGCAGTACTCGTTAAAAGTGCTTCCATGCTTTTGAAGGCCTAGTTATTATAACAGAGAAATTTGTTATTATAAAGCTGATTCTTGTAACAGAAGACTTTAGAATTTTTTATGCTAATATTGCATTCTTGTAATAGCTATTTGCAGTGTTTTCTTGACTATTGCTTTACGTTGATTTTTCCTTGTAGTCTCATGAAAATAGTTCAGGTTATCATAGAAAGTAGTTTAAAGCTCTCGGAAAAAGAGAGAGAACATTAAATAAAAAGAAAAATTAAACTTTTTACTGAACAAAAATTAAGCTAATTGAATGAAATTAAAATGGAATGGAATTAATAGTGGAAAATAAAAAAACAACTCCCTTTTTTCATAAGTTGTAGCAAAAGTTTTATCTTTTTTCCTTTGTATTAGCGCATTCACATTAAGTCTATTAAGAATAAAGGTGTAGATTTTTTGCTATTCAGGCCCGTCATTTCGGGGTCAATCCCACCCCTGACCTGGAGAAATCAATGTATTTACATGTAAGTAGGAATGCTTTTTGCCATTTTTTGGTAAATTTACATTGTGCATTCACCCTTTGCCCCCCTCCGGAAAAATTCGAAATGACGGTCCTGTTGCTATTGTATGATTTTTCAACCGCAGTTTGTGTATTACTACATTTATCTAATCATATGAATGCATCTTTTTTATCTTTGTAACGTTTTTGATTCCTCAAGCTACTTTTTTGAAATTCTTATGCAACTTTTTTGAAATTTTTAGACTACTTTTTTGCAACTTTTTAAAATTTTTAGACTACTTTTTTGCAACTTTTTTGAAGTTTTTAGGCTACTTTTGCAACTTTTTTATTGCATTTTTCCTGTGGCAACCCTGTACCTATGATCAGGAACAATCCAAGTGATCCTTAAGACAAATATTAATGAACTTGTTTAAAAAAAACTTTGTCTCATATTCCAATATATTCCTAATCAAACTTGTGGCATAATGATAACAACACAGAAGTAAAAATGAGTAATTTTTAAAGTGAGAAAAAGATTGACTTCTAATATTTAAAGAAAAAAATTCCTGTTCACTGGTCAGTAGGGCCCGTAAGATTTTTTAGTTATTTCTAACCCTGTAACGTGTATGTATGTACTTGGTACTCGGCCGAGTAGTGAAAGGCTGAGTACTCGGCCAAAGTGCTACTTGGTGCATCTCTAATGTTGAACCTTCTCTTTGGCATGTTAAAACCTAGTGTGTATGTGTGGTAGGAAAGTTGGTTTTCTTTGTTATTGTTTTGATTTGGTTAAATAATTTGTTTGTTGCATGTTTATCAACTTTAAGGTATCCGTACACCTTCGACAAAAAATTTTTTAAATTTTCTGAATTTTACAGTTAAAGTTACATTTTTCATTCATACATGATATAAAATGTATGTATAACTGAAAAAAATCCCTTTCTTTGTATTTGGGTGGAAGATGGAGTGGGAAAATAAGCGAATTTCAGTAAAAATGTCACTGTGTCGCAAAACACTGTAAGTCAGTATCAAATGCATATATTTACATTCTGTAAATGTGAGATCAATAATAATAGTCTTTTCTGGGGAATAGGCTATGCTCATGGTAATAACCTCATTAGTTCTGAAGCTATGGTGGTTAGACTACCTATAAATATGCGAAATCCCAGAGCACACGAAACGTTAAGCATAAAAAGCAGCTGTAATTCATAAATTATTGAAGTTACAAACATGAGTATAGTCTATTCCCTGGGAAACATTATCTCGAATGAATGTTCAAAATTTCTAGTCATTTGAAACATAACTTTTTGAGATATCATGTTTTGCGACAGTTGAAACAGCGGAAAAACCAGTTTTGAGTAAACGCAGAAAATAACTTTTAACCATCATTATTACTTTGAAAACAGTAAGTGAATGGAATAAAATAAACTAAAATCATGAAGTGCATTCTTTTAGTGACATAAAAGGGTAAAATTTTCTTTTTAGGTTCACCTGTCATTATTTTATGAAGGTCACTTTATAGACAGTGATTTAAAATCAAATAATAGAATGAACAAAAAATTTTCATTTTCACAGAATTTAATGTTTAAAATAATATTTAAAAATATCATGTGACATAAACATTAAATAATAAAGCAAAAGCAAAAAAAAACTATCAAAAACATTATAAATAGTTAAGTACCAGAATAAATAAATATTGAATGGTACAAATAATTAGAATATAGAGCATGTTCTCGTCTCCGACTTTCAGAACGAACACACATTTGGAGCAATAAAAAATAATGTACACATCATCTTAATATTCTCCTGCTTTATATGAGCATCCTTCTTTGGAATCTAAAGCAGAAACTTTTTTCTTCCGAACTGCTCTAAGAATCTTCCTGCGTTTTTTCAAGGAAGGGGCAGAATGCCGAACAGATTCTTGTATTCGCACCCTGTCCAAATGATCATAGCACTTTACTGTATAATATCCTAAATCTTTTAGTCCAAGTCCAGATAAAATGTTCAGACAACCCTTAAACCCATCATTGAATTGTACAACAGCATCATATACACCCAATTTTAAAGTTTTGAGACAGACAAATACCTCTTTTGGTATCCTCTGCCATACACTAGGTGGCCAAAAGTATCCGGACACTTTCAAAAATTTACATTTTTAGATATAACTCGAGAAATAAGTGATCAATTGTTCTTTAGCTTTAGTCATACAAAATATATTCTTCACCGAACATTTCCAAGTTGAAATTAAATTACCCTTTCATTTGGGGGACGATAAGAAGGGGAGTCGAAAGTAAAACCGCTTTTTGACCATAACTCTTTGAAAATAGCTCGGAATAAGCTATGCATTTCAGTAATTAATTAGCATACTATGTATAATTACTGTACAAATTCAAATAAACGTACCACTCTTACTTCCGAAGATATGAAACATTTTTTAAAAAACGGCAATTTTATTTGAAGGGTGTTTGCTCATAACACGCAGAGTTTTTGATCAAACCTTATCAAAACTTCAGGAAAGATGACAAAATACAAGAGAAAGAACATACTAAAACGGTTTTTAAAAATATTAAAAATCCGATGAGATATGAACGTTAAAAGGAAATAATTTTGCACAGCGCATGCGCGAAAGACAGAAATTTATAACTACAAAAATATTGTAGCCTGGTGTATACTGCATCTTATAAAAAAAGTTCCAGTTGAATATCGCAAAAATTGAAAAAGATATCAGCGATCTAGTGAGCTGTAATTCATTCATTTGCAGTCAATTCATAAATGGAGAGGGGTTGTTCACAAATAGTGTGGGGACAATCGAGCATATTTTTCAGTGTTAAATTGTATACTGTTTAAAAATTTATATTTGGCATAGAAGTCACATTTCGCTCATTCGCCCAAAAAGACCTTATAAGTAGGTGGCCAAAAGTATCCGGAGACCCCCTGAAACGTTGGTTTTGAACGATGACGAAATAACCTTTATTTTAAAAATAGCTCTTTGTGGACAGACCCTCACTATGTATGTATTGTCTGCGAATGAATGAAATACAGCTCGCTAGATCGCTGATATCTTTTTCAATTTTCATGATATTCAACTGGAACTTTTTTTATAAGATGCAGTATATACCAGGCTACAATATTTTTGTAGTTATAAATTTCTGTCGTTCGCGCATGCGCCGTGAATTTTTTTTTCCTTTTAACGTTCATATCTCATGGGATTTTTAATATTTTTAAAAACCGTTTTAGTATGTTCTTTCTCTTGTATTTTGTCATCTTTCCTGAAGTTTTGATAAGGTTTGATCAAAAACTCTGCGTGTTATGAGCAAAAACCCTTCAAATAAAATTGCCGTTTTTTAAAAAATGTTTCATATCTTCGGAAGTAAGAGTTTTGCGTTCATTTGAATTTATATAGTAATTATACATAGTATGCTAATTAATTACTGAAATGCATAGCTTATTCCGAGCTATTTTCAAAGAGTTATGGTCAAAAAGCGGTTATTCTTTCGACCCCCCTTCTTATCGTCCCCCAAATGCAAGGGTAATTTAATTTCAACTTGGAAATGTTCGGTGAAGCCTATATTTTGTATGACTAAAGTTAAAGAACAATTGATCACTTATTTCTCCAGCTATATGTAAAAATGTGAATTTTTGAAAGTGTCCGGATACTTTTGGCCACCTAGTGTACAACACTATTAAAGCACTCATTAGAATTTTGAGTTTTGCCATGCAGGCATTTGCTCAAAAGATCTCTTGAGCATAAATCTTAATACACAGGCTTGACTTTGTTTAGAACATGATTTGGAAAGCCTGCATATTTCTCCTCCACACTCGAGTTCGTAGCTTTTGCCCGCTGGAAAAAACACCAACTGTCTTTGCCAATAGGGCATTGCCCATGCATGGGTTTTCTCGAGCTCGATGCACAGTGGAAGAGTGCAGCAATAACATTTTGCTGCATCTTTTCTAAGTCTCCGACATTGCTCCGGATGGCTATGCCGTAGTAATTTTGAAGGCGGTCGATGAAAACATCTGTAAGCTTTCCTCTTCCTGAGAGCCCTTTAGTGCGTGATTTCAATTTTCACAAGCGAGATCCGACTCTTTTTTGTATATGTCCAATACACTCTTGCTTGACAACACTATTTTTCCCATAAATATTTTGTACATTTAGGAATGCTTTGGAGTCGCCATCTCCATAGTACTCTGTATATTTTAACGCTCGGCTTTCAATAGATCTTAAAAATATCCGAGATGATCCAACAATCTCCATTTTGCCTGCAGCTCCTTTAAAATTGCACTGGCAAATATGATCTGCTTTGCTTGTAAGGTATTCCGTGTTTTTTGGCATCTTTTCAAGTTTCTTGCATATTGGGCAGTTCGAGGACATCACTTCCACATCTACTACTTTGCCCATATTGACAGAAATGGCAGAAACACATCCGTTCAATGAGGTATACCCTCTATGCTGCCAAGTTCCATCAACGGATACTCCACACTCCAGCACGTCTTCATTTTCATTTGAATGAGTTGCCACTAAATCAGCAGCAGCCTTTTGCATCGAAGATTCAGCGACATCTTTAACATTTTCAAGTAGTTTCTGTTCAGAATTGACATATGCTGTTTTAGATAGGGTAGGCAAGTTTAAAGTTGCACACAACTTATACGATGCTGAGAAACCTTTCCCTATTTGTCGCATTCCGTACACTAACCTACAGTTTATTTCGGGTGCATTTACAATTTTTTTTGATGAAGCAAAACCTTTGCAAAAATCACATTCTCTACATTTTAGAGAAAAATAGGAACATAACCCATACATGGTCTCTTCTGTCAAGATTAACTTTTCAGCTAAACAACTAGGGCAGCTAAGTTCATTAAACACATCAGATAGGATCTGTAGGTCAAAAATTCTATTTCCAGTCATTGTCTCACTTTTATCATCATTTAAGGAAGAATCAACGGTCAAATCAATAGAACAAGCAGTTAATTTTGAGGAACTAGCAGTTTGTGATGAGCACTCTTTGTCACTGGCTGCACTCTCTTTGTCACTGGCTGCATTCTTCTTTGAGAAACGATTCCCATAAAAGTTGCGTCTCCGCGTCCTCGCAATACTTTTCTCCATTTATTAAGAAGAAAATAAAACAAAAAACAAACTACGATAGCTTTAAAAAAGCAAGAAAAAACAGCAAAATATTAAGAAGAGAAGATCAGATAGCTTTAAAAAAGCAAGAAAAAACAGCAAAATATTAAGAAGAGAAGATCGCAATCGGTGAAGCACAGATGTAAACAACACTGAGGAATAAAACTCAACTCGTTGCCAAACAAATTAAAATAAAAACATCAAACTAAATATTGCCAGATGTATTTTGAATACTTTAAAAGAATGTTTAATTTGAATAAATTACTTGAGCCACAAAAGCTGATTGAGTAGCGTATTTTTAGCAGACGATAACTCAAACTTCACTTCCGGTATTTAAACCTATACTTCCGGTTTTCAAACTTGATGTTATTCCATAATTTAAATCGCTCTAACTTCACTTCTAAGTACAATAGAGACAAAATTCTTGCTGTTTTAGGCAGGGATTCAAGTGAAACAGCCGATCGCACATTACAATCGCTACTGGAAATGAATTACATTAGAACATTTCTTGATAAAAACATCGTGACGTCAGCGTGACGTTTGCCTATGAAAAACGAGCTAGATAAAACGTCACAGCCTACTTGGCGAATAAGAGGAGATCGCTGAGTGCTTGTTAGCTCTTATTGGCTCCACCCGTAGTGACGTCATGCCAAGTTAAGTTGATGATAATGTAATTCACTTCCAGTAGCGATTGCAATTCGAAGCGATCGCAGTGCTGTTTCACTTGAATCCCTGCCTTAGAAAGCTAAAAGATTGAGGTTTTATATTAGAGCAAAATTGAAAATTCGTAATTTTGATCGAAAATCACGTTTTAAAGGTGTACGTATACCTTAATGCAATTAGACCAGGGGTTCCCAAACTTTTGCAGTTCACAGCATCTTTTGCGGAATTAAAATTTTCTCACATTCCTCGTCTAATATCTGTTATGTATGAATGTATTGAAAATATGGACACTCTCCATTAGGGTGGAGTGAAAAAAATAAATTTTCGAATTTCAAACCCCTGGGGTTTCAAACGTTGCCTTTTGGCTCCACTAAATTACCCTTAAAATTTTAGCCCCCAAGGATAGTACCTTTAGGTTTCCATATTGTCCCAAAAAACTCCAAAAATACCAAAAATCGACCTTTTTCGAATTGATTTTCAAAATTGAAAATACATATTTTGGAAATGAAAGGGGTTGTGAAAGTTAACTCAGTGTTTAAAATTTCCATATTGTGTACACTTAACCTATTTTGTTTTTTTTCGTATCGTGTGAAAATGAAAGCTTAAATGTCGATTTTCGGTTATTTTTTTGGCTTTTGGGAAATTTAGAGAAATTACTCCTATTGAACTCAAACTTTTAAGAGATACTAATGTAACTAAGAGTTCATATTTATGTCCCCTAACATTTCTAAAATATGTATTTTCAATTTCGTAAAAAAAAAGTTTGAACTTTTGGTACTTTTGATATTATTTGGGACAATATGGAAACCTAAAGATATTATTCTAGGCAGTAGAGATAAAAGGCAACTTTTGAGACCCCAGGCGATTCGAAATTCGATTTTTTTTTTTTTTTTTTTTTTTCACCCTGGCATCATGCTGCAGTCACTTAAGGGGAAACTTCCTGCCGAATGCTTAATATTGACTTGTGTTTGAATTTATTTTGCTTTTTGTTCCAGTCCCAAAATTTTTTAATTTAAGTTTACAATAGTTTAGCTTTTTACATGTTCATCTAGCAAAAATTCTGAGAGTACACAAAGTAAAAATGATAAAATTGCGAAGAACGTGGGAAAGAGACACTGGGTGTGATATTGTATTAAGAGTTGAAGAGAAAATAAAGTGCTTATTTTCATAGTTTAGTGGGAAGCCTTCTTTAAATAAATATGCGTTAAATCAAAACTTGTTTTTTCTCATTGTATTTCCTTTGCAGGGCATTACTTGCAGAAACTGAGGAGCATTGCCTGGGAGACCCAGAAAATCGATGATCCCGCTAACTTTGAAGTGCGTTCTGTGATTTGTTTCTTATGTGCCAAAGGATCGTTGGCTACTGAAATTCATCGGCAATTATGCCTGGCTTATAAACCTACAGTTATGAGTAAAGCAAAGGTTAGACAATTTTAAAAATGGAAGAACAAATGTCTTTGACGAAGAGCGGAGTGGCAGGCCTAGTATCCAGACTGATGAAATCGTTTCATCAGTTGGCCTAGCTGAAGAATTTCCTCAACTTGAACGCACTACTGTTTAAAAATTGTTGTTTGTTGTTACATCAACAAATTGAGACGTGCAATCTAATCTAAAGCAAACTCCGCGGTAAACTGTCATCTGGCATAATCCTCTTTTACGATATCGCGCGTTCTCACACTGCTGCAAAAACCAAGAAGAAAATTCAGGATTTTTGTTGGGATTTTTTTGACCATCCACCGTACATTCCCGACATTGCACCTGAGCGACTACTTCCTCTTGCACAAACAGTGGCTCGGTGGAAAATGTTTTAAACCGAAGAGGAACTCAAAATCGCCGTTGTCAACTGGTTCAACTCTCAGGCGGCAAACTTCTATGCAGAGGGGTTAAAAAAGCTGGTGCAGGGGTACGAAAAATGCTTTTATGTAGAGAAGTGAAGTAAGTTTGTACCTTACTAAATATGGCAATAAAATTTGTTTCTTATGAGTTATATGTTTCTTGGCTCCGGTAATAGATACTATTTTGGAAAAAAAGACTGGAATTAGGGTTAGTGCAGGTAATTTTGAAAAAGATATTTTATATGCATTATTTTTGATTAGCTCTTGTATATAAAATTAATATTTTATATTATATATTATAATTTATAATTAATATATTAATTTTAAGAACATATAATTTTGTTGTATAGATGTAAAATTAATTGACTCAAATTTAAATGAAGCGGTGGGGGGGGGGAATACTACCAGCAATTTTCCGGAAAATGAAATGCATAAGTTTAAAATTTTTTTCCATCGTTTTGGTTTAATTATAAATTAGTTGTACTCCCCAGCAGTATTGGGTGCACATCTAAATGGGCCATTCCATGAAAAAGTAGCAATGTTGTCCTTCTGTGATATCTCATATAATTCAATAAAAAGTGATAATTTTGCATGTTTATAATTTTTTAAGCAATTGTTTTTTCATTACCCATTTAAATGGTTAATATTACATGAAACATACACGTTATTACGTGCTGCTTGTTGGCGATTTTTCTGTGGAATGACCCTAATATTCAATTTTATCTTATTTTTCTCAGAAAATTAAATATTAAAAAAGATAGCATAGTGGAATTTGAGTAAAATATGGGAACATGAGAAACAGAAAAAAAGAGCAATGAAAAAAATAAAATTAGGAACGAAAAATAACACAGCGGAAAAAAAAAGTTCAGCAAAACCCCAGAAAAATGACAAACTAAGAAACAAGAATTGCAATTTTCGAAAATAAGAAACTGAACTTCTATAAAATCACGAAAAAATTAAAAACAAGACTCGTAAGAATTCTATGAAAGAAAATATCCATTTGTAGGAGATTGAAGTTTATGACAATTGAATCGTTTGTTGCAGAAACCTATGAACTGATTCCCCCCCCCCCAAAATGATATTATTAAAGGTTATGAATGGCCAATTTTAGGCACACCGTCGGATGCAAAAACATGAGCCTTCATATGTGATGTGTGTGAACAACTTTTCTTAAAAATTTATTTCATTGCAAAAACTTGTTAAGTGCAAAATTTTTAACAATTTTTCGCAAAAAAAAAAAAAAAAAAAAAAAACAATTGAAAAATTGATTCCAACCGTAGGGTGACGGGACCAGTTACAGACATGCTTGAGACATCCATTGGGACCAGTTACAGACATGCTTAAGAAATGGCTCCTGAAATTGACTCTAATAACATTAGATGGATTCATGAGTCACAGAAATATCAGTTTTACCTGCCTAAACAGCTTAGTTTTTAAATCCAAGCTTATGCCTGTCTGTAACTGGTTCCGTCACCTTATTATTTTTTTTTTGTTTTTGCAATACAATAAGAAGCAATTTTTTCAACGACTAAACCTATTGTGATTTTAAAACGGAGAAGTTCTTTTTAGTTAGTTTAGTTGTTTAAAATTTAAAAAAGTGCACTTGATGGGTTTCTGAAATAAAAGGGTTAATTTGAATAATACTTTTACTATTTTTCAGATGCAGTCTAAAATTACTACAGTGGCTGTCGCTTTTTGAAATCACCTTTCTTTTTTGACAGTTTTGATATAAATAAGCTGGACTTCGCTCGATTTGAATCATTAAAGCGTCTGATTCAATTATTAAGCGCCCACTTTTTTTTGTGATGAATTAAAAAACTTTTTTTTTAAAGTTTTCATGCATGTTTAACTTTTGATAATCAGACATGTGATTCTTTGCACACAAAACCAAAGAGAAAAAAGTCAAAAGGGGGAAAAAAAAAAACATGCATTAAACTGATTTTGAAAAAAAAAAAAAAATCCTTAATTCATCAGAAAAAATAATACAGTGGGTGCCGTTTAATTGAATCGGCCGCTTTAAAATCAGCTGCGGCGCGGCCACTGGTAATTTTAATCTGCATCTGAAAAATTGTAAAATTATTATTCAAAAACAAAATGAACAAAAATGTCTCATTTCTAAACAGAAGACCCGACTCATAAACAAGACGCAAAATGCTTAGTTTTTAAATTCTGTGATGACTCGGAAATAAACACAGCACTGTATCATTTCCAAGAGTAGAGCCGTCTCAAAAATTAAGAATAGGATTGTCTCGTATGTGAGCCCATTTCGTATCATATTCGAACATATTTCCGTCTCAAAAACAAGAACATTGGTTATTACTTTTAAGAACGCCGTGTGCTTCAAAAACAAGACACCCTGTTTTCTAATTCCAAGACATTTGGTTCTGGAGCCATTTTGGGTCAATGATGTTCTTGAAAACAAGACGTTTTGCCTCATTTCTAAGTACCTTGTTTTAACAGTGTATGCACAAGTGTAAAAGGTTGGATACATATTTCGTCAAGTTGTCTTGTTATTTAAGTAATTGACTCACTCAACTATACTGTTTCTTCTTTATTTCTATTACTTTTTAAAATAGGATTTTACTGGCAGAATAAATATATACGTTACGCGTTACGGCCAAAGCCCGAAATCGGCCAGTTCGCGAGTTGGCCGGCCACTTCACGAAATGGCCAATATCGCCTCAAAATGACCTGCCAAAGTCCGATCTGTCCTTGATTTCGGGCTTTGGCCAGCCAGTTCGCGAACTGGCTAGAGGCGATCGGCCAAAGTTTTAAAAAAAGGTAGTGACGCATGTTGTGTGTCATGACTTTTTTCACGTTACATTTTGTGGGTGTTTAGCATAATGCTAATGATAATCACATTTTATCTGCCACAGAGCAGGGGCGGATACAGAAATAATTTTTGTGGGGGGGGCCCAGAAAAGTAAAAAGTGCTTCTCCCCTGCATTTTTTATAAAAAAAAATTCTCACAAAGTTCCTCTAAATAAAAAAAAACGGGGGGGGGGTGAGAAAAAAAAACATAAAGTCAATTAATTTACTTTAAAGTGCGGAAGGATTACATACGTGTACTAATTTACTTCGAATCTATGGCGCATTTTTTTTTTTTTAACATTTTAAGTCGATCAACTATTAAACAAGTGTTTCCCAGCATGGAGACGATTGCTCCTGAAGGGAGATTAGACTCCTCAAATGGGCAGTAAATTCTTAAAGGACGATGGGTATTTAAAAGAGAAAAAAACAGTAGAAATGAAACTAGCGAAAACCGAAATTGTAAACGTGTACGAAACCGGTTGTTCAGAGTGGATCGCAGTGTCTTGAGCTAGGTGGCGTCTTCTGATGACATTAATTAACGAAGAAATTAATTAAAAACCTTTAATATATTTTTTGCGCTTTTTGAATTCGAATAAAACTAATTGAACTTAAAATTAAAGTTCAAGAGCTTCCTCCTTGCACATAGGATGAACATTAGGAAGTATTTTGTCATTTATTGCTAATTTTATAAATTTTCAAATTGTCAATTTGTTTTAATTCAAATTTTTAGTTTCAACGATTTTAGTTCCCCCAGAGTCTAGTGTAGAAAAGAAAATAACATTTCTTGAAAAATGTACTTCTGTGTTTTGAAAAGTACGTCGAAAATTTTAGATGTTTCCCTTCAAATGCTTCAGTTATATACCAGTTCACTTTGTGAAAGGAAAAAAGAATAAAGGTATTTTAAATTTAGAAGTGATTGGTTATAATTGCTTTATTGAGTACATTTTACTTCAACTTAAAGTTAGGTGCTTATATTTTTAATGATATCGATGTTCAATTGGGTAAACTTATTGTTTTTTAGAGGAAGGGGGGGGGGCGATAGGTGTCACTCAGCGTCTTGAAGGGGGCGATGAGCTCAAAAAGGTTGGGAAACATTGTATTAAAAATTATGTCAAATGATTCGATATTAATTAACCTTATTGGTAAATGATGCACGGTATTATTTAGAAACAACTGTCAATATGATTTAAAACAAAAAATTATCAAAACGAAATCGTCACTTTTTTCCATCATAGATGAATTAATGAATGAATCGTGATATATATTATGTACCATTGATTTCGCAAACCCTGAGTTTTATGTATTCTTTTACTCTGTCTATCCCCTGACTGCTATATTATTCCCATAGCAAACCAAAGTGATGTTATTCAAATATGCTGTGCATGATCTTTCTTTAAAGACCATAGTTCAAATTTTTTTACGAATGTTATGGAGAAATTAAAAAGCAATAGAACATTAAACACATGGTAAAATTATTTTTATCCCTTTGGAAGCCCCCCCCCCCTACAATCCGCTACTGCCACAGAGTAGTTTTTGTGACGAATCCGCACTCTTAGGTACCTAGGATCGTTTCATCGGAAAAAAGGCCAAGGTGGGTAGTAGAGTGAAGATCTCACAATACTAGAAAACTCATGGTCTCTTATGAAAATTTCCTCTCCCTTGGAGAAAACAAACAAAAATATAATCACATTATATACTGAATTAGTTTATTACAGAACATTATGAGTGTCAATATTTGACAAAACAAGACGAATTGTTATGGCATTTCGAATATTGAACAAAAGTTTTATTTTTACATCTGCAGCGATTTGTTGAGCACTTGGAAGTGCAACTGCATCGAACAGCAAGAATCACATTTCACATTGGCCAGAGAGTTCCGGCCACTTAGCGAAGTGGCTGGCCAAAGTCGCATATACGCAATTCATTTTCAGTACATCGGACATTGACAACACGCCCCGGCCAGTGCGCGAAGTGGCCGGACCTCGGGCTTTGGCCGTAACACATACAACGTTGCAATTGTTAACTGATTTTTTTTTTTTTTTTTTGAAGTTAAATTTAGTTACTAAAGTAAAAAAACGTAACGATAGAGAGCAGAGGAGTTACAGGGGGTACTGTTAAAGGATATAACTAAAATTTAATGTTCAACTAAAATTTTCCTTAATAAAAAAGTTTAAAAAGAAAGAAAAGAAAAGAAAATATTTGCGATACTTTTTTTAAAAAGGAGTTTCCAACTTTAGGCCCGCAGCTGCAACCAAAAATTTGGTAGCTGGTCGTAATTTAATATATTCAGGCCTCGAATTTTAGGAGTTCAGACGGAGCCTTGCTTCCTCCCCTCTCCTCCTCCCTAGATTTTTTGCAAATAGATTCGCCTTTACTATTTCCGATGAATTGTAGACACAACTCATCGGGATGGGTATCAGAAGATTGATGCAATGACCTCTTTTAAGTGTCATTTATAGAGTGGACTATTCCTAAATTCATGTGGTCCGGGGGATTGTCCCCCGATAGAAATTTTGAAAAATAAATACGAAATTCTGCATTTTGAGGCCTTATATGAAGTAATTGAGACGGAGAAAAAGAGGCAAACAAAAACCCTTGAAAAGTTATACATTCGATCAAAATAAAAATGGTTTGTGGTTCGACAAATCGTTGACATTAATCGACAATTAATAAGAGCAAGTGAAAAGCCGGAAGGGAGAAAAAATACTATATCTGTAAAATATGGCACATTTCAGGAATTTTTCAAAGTTGTTTTTAGAGTAAAACTAAGAATTTCATGTGATCTAACAGTTAGGAATACTTCCTTTAACCTTAGGGACAGAGCTCGTCGTCCTTAATATGGGAAGAAATAGATCACTCTTTCCAAAAGAAAAAAAAAATGTCAGAATATCTGAAAAATTCCTAAAATGTGGCATGTTTCACAAAGTTATTTTTAGAGTAAAACTAACAATTTCAACTTTTCTGACGGTTAGGAATACTTCTTTTAACCCGAGTGACAAAACTCGTTGTCCACAACATGGGAAGAAATAGATTACTCTTTCCAAAAAATAAGTGTAAAACGGCAAAGGAAAAAAAAGTCATGCAAAACACACGCATTAAAATTAAACAATTAAAGCATAAAAGAGTGAACAGCGATATAAATTAAAATTGTAACTGAAAAACTGAGAAGGGGCCATGCCAACCTCTCTCTCTTTCTTGCCCGAAAAATATATGTGGTATCAATTTCAATTTATATTATTATTTCTTGTTAACAAAATATAGTATTGAAATACAAGTACACATACATAGAACTTACCGGAAACATATGTTTGTGGACTGAGCGGAGGAATTTCGTATAAACAATAAGATAAATATAAATGTTCCTGATGATAGTAAATGTTACTGGTTATAGCGAGACTTCTGTGAGTTGCGCGCTCTTTTCCTCGCGCGTTTTTCCCGGGAGCCCCAGTTATAGTAATCTATGAAAAATAATCCCAGGAAATGAACTCGAGGACAGCTGAATCAAAAGTGACCATCTAACTCCATGACAATTGGCCAGTGATCATAAGTTTTACTCCTTTTTCAAAAAGTCTTTGAGCTGGACATCTGTGATAAATGACTGTAATAAAAAGCCTGATAGCACAAACCTTACAACAGCATGGCAAGTTTGCGTAGCCGCCCGATAAGAACCAACCTGGGTTCATTTAGGCGACTACATCAAAGGTAATCAAATGACAGACCAACAGGGCACAGCAGGGATAGTCCCCGTGGGATTATTACTCCTGGAACTAACAGCGGCTCTGTGATTGACTTCCCAGAAAGTTCTCGGAAGTGAGTCTTTTTAAAGGGACAATAGAGGTTTCTTTGCCGTAAGATAAAGCTTGCCGAATGCTACTTGAGTCAAGAGACGAGGAATAGTTTGTGATGGTTTTATCCTTAGATCATTTATTGTCTAAGGTTTTATCAGTACAAAGCAAAAATGTATTTTAAAAAGCTGAAACTAACGAGTTTTTTTTATAACATTTTTATAGCATGAAAAACAATGAAAATTTGAAAACACAGGTAAATGATTGTTTCTTAGCGCAGAAAAACAATCTACGGTTATATTCGGAGCGGCAATGCTAAATTTGGCACCCACAGAAATCTCCTGGATTTCTTAGTGAACATTTTTGAAACACACAAATGCTTGTTTCTTAACTTGGGGGGGGGAGGGGGGACTTCAGTGATATTCAGAAAGATAAGACTGAATTAAGCGGCCTACGGCAGGACTTAAAAGGGGGGAGGATACAAAGTATTTTTTGATATAATGTCAGGAAGAGTTTTGTTATGTTTTGTAGGGGGGTACTCTGCAATATTTCAGGAATTGCACCATCGCCTTTGGTGGGGATGGGTCTCCCATGTAATATGTATGTACAAACGGGATCCGACTATAAGGTCCAAAACCAAAAGGTTTAATAACAGGCCAAATAAGTTTTCGCACAAAAATTGCACTTTGACCAACCCCTTCTTTCCAAGAATGACCTCATCCTGCACCAGAAGTTGAATCAACAATTGAACCAAGTGTACTTCAATCCAAATCAAAAGAATCTAATCATAACCATATAGCACTTGAACTAAATTTAGACAGCTGGTGAACTAGGCATGTTCAATTTATTGCTTTATAAAGAACACAGCAGCACGAAGTTGCAGTTCCGTTACCAGTGAGCAGCACTCGACTATGAGCTCTACTGTGTACGAATATTTTTTGTTCCCCCTCCCCCGTTTATACTGAATAGTGAAGTAGTAAAATATTTTGATGCTCTTTGGTTACCCCAAACAAGACAAAATTGGCGATTTCTTGCATTACAATATAGGGATCCGGATATAAGGTCCAAAACCAAAAGATCCATGAATAGAAGATCCATGTCCAGAAAGATTCCCCCCCCCCCCCCAAACAAGCAGATAAGTCATATAGTGCAGTCAATCTATGCAAAGAAAAAAGAGCTAAAATCGCAAATCACGATGTAGTTCTGAATTTTTAATATGTTCTTTGGGTCCCTTAGGGTAGTGTAAATCTAAGTTTGTACCTTTCTAAAACCTGTGCTCGCTGCGAAAGTCGCGAAAAACTGCAAAATTTTCGGACATTTTTCAGTTTTTCCTTTATAACTCCTAAACTATGCAACTAAATTTGCCACATTTTAAGCTCAAGTGGAGTTCTGTAGGATGAATAGTTTAGGAGATATCGTACTTTGAAAAATAGTTTTTTTGCGAAAAGTGAAAAAATTATTCTTCTATCACATTTTGGAGCAAATATCGACATAAATTCCTATTCTACAAGACAAAAATGGATATTTAATTACAGCGCATTTAATCAGCTTTTATTCAAGCCCAAACAGTAGTCTGTAGGCTCAAGATTTCATTTACAATCGCGGAAAATAAATTTTTTAAATTTTGAGAAATGAGCAAAATTGTTTTCTAATAAGAATAATAGGGCAGTAGACAGTAAAAAAATGCGTAGAAGGGTATTGAAAGGGTAACACTGTATTAAAATGGTATTTTAAAAATAAAAAAACTTTACAGGTTATTTTCACTCTTTTTTTTTTTGCTATTTGTATAATGGTTCTTGTTGGCTGTGGTCTTATCCTGACTGTTTTTCGATTTTTCCCTATCACGCCTGAACTATGCAACTTTTGATGAAACGTGTGCATACCCATTTTGAAGAACACTAAATTTTCAAAAATTTAAGCTCAATGGGAGTTCTGTAGGAGGTTCTGTTTGTGACATATCATACTTCAACAATTCGTCATTTTTTGCAAAAAATGAAATAAATATGCTGGGGGAGGGGCGATGGTCCCTGATACCACGTAATCCCCCCCCCCCAATAAAAAAAAATAAAGAAACAGATAAGTCATATATATGCCTATAATAGAGTTCGTCCCTGAAACACAAATTTTGAGAGTGTATTTCAGGAAGATGGAAAAACCATTTATAGGGTAGGGGCTCCTACGAGGAAGTCAAATAAAATAAAAAAAGAGCCACAATATTTCTTTCCTCGTTTGGGACCCCTTGATAACTCGAGCCTTTAAAAAGAGCCACTAAATTTTTCTCTTTTTCCTCGTTTGAGGGCCCTTCCTAACTCGGATCTCGGATTCTAAATTTAAAAAAAAAAAAGAACCGCCACACAATTTTCCTCTTTTCTTTGGGGCTTCCAAGTCGGATTTAAAAAAAAAAAAAAGTCGCACATTTTTTTTCCCTTCCCGGCTCGGGGGCCCTCGGCGATCGCCGACTCCCTGACCTGGCCAGTCCGGGCCTGTACACATTCCAGCTAACATTGTTGAATTTTTCCATCGGCCACGGGCGATTCGAGACGAAAAAGAATGGGCCATCAGCCGTTTTGAACGATCGGCCTACAGTCAGCCAGACCTAGATAAAATGTAAAACTGTTTGTGAACTCAACTTATTTCTTAAAAAATTTCTGCAAAAAAGGGGGGCTACTAAATCCTACAATGCTACCAACAACAAAAATATCAAGTTATATGAAGTGGAGGTACACTACCATGAGGTTGATTGTCAATATGTCATGATTAATGAATGTGTCAGTTTCATATGTAACAAGCTAATGCGCCATAATGAACAAAATCAAGACATATTTCAGAAAGAAAACTTTCTAAATAAATAATTTTTTAAACAAAATGTCGAAATTTTCTGTAAACTTTGAAAACTTTCTGCAAACAGCGTTCAAACGTTCGTTTATATTATCTGGGTCTTCAGTCAGCGTTGGTCGAAAAACGCCAGCGATCAAGTCCTAATATCAAGTCTGCACATGAAATAGCTTTTCGTGCATTCTAATTCTTTTGATAGTTGAACCTTTATAAGTAAGGAAAAAAATATGACCCTCTGGGTGGGGTGGTGGGTTTAATTAATGGTGTACCGAATACTCCGTAATTACTCGGTACTCAGCCAATTTACCGAGCACTCGGTACTTGGCTAAATTAATTTTAATCAGGTACTCGGCCAATGCCGAGTAGTTGTAAAAATTGAATCTTTTCCAAGATAACGAAATTTTTGAGACATTTAGAATTGCTTTATTCTGAAAATACAAGTGTCTTCTATGTATGAGTCAAAAAGAAAAAAAAAAAAAAACGAAACAAGATCTCATCTTTCAAAATCAATGCTGGCAGGGTTTAAGCTGAGTTTCAAACTTTTTTAGCAAAAAAGCTAAAATTGGAGAAAAGCAAATTGGAGAACCAGCAGAATGCTGGTTCGTAAATAGTGAATCTGTTTACTATCTTTCTAACCTAGTCTATGTATTTCATCTGTTGAAAGCTAAATTCAAAATTCAGCCTTGACAGCTTGAAAGAAATAAATTTATAGTTGGTAAATTTTTTTTTTAATTTAAAGTGAAAAATTTCGAATTGAAATCCACATTAAAATAACACAAGTTGTTTGAAAACACCAATTATGAATTAATTGGGGGAATGTTATGCTCATTAAGACAATATGTTGTTGAATTTAATAGCATTTTATGCATGTTGGCTACGATTTATAACAAGAGTAGGTTTGATATCACCATGCTTGCTTTCTCTCTTAGATCGTGTTTTGTTTTTTGTTCCTATAATATTAGAGCAAAAAAAGCGAAAATGACCTTGCTTCATTTTCGCAATTTAGATAGTATAGTCGCATTTTGTGAAAAATACGACCGTAGCGGAAACCCTGATGTATGGTAAAATTAGCAATTGCCTCTGTTCTTTCTATGTTGCAAATTATATGCGTTTGTGTGTAACTAATTTTCCATATCTCATATTAGTGTATGTTAAAATCACCTTTGGCCAGGAACAGTTCAATGTGATACCTAAACTGAATATTCATGGACTCATAATAAAATACCTTTAAATTAGGGATGCACCGAGTACTCGGTAAATATTCGGTACTCGGCCAATTTGCCGAGTACTCGATACTCGGCCAAATTTGGATCAGGTTTTCGGCCGATACCGAGTAGTTGTAGAAAATTGAATAGTTCAAGACACATTTTTCAATAATGGGGGAGTTTCCTTCTGTCAAAGTATTAGGGATGCAACGAATAGTAGTTTGGCCGAATACCGAATATTCGGCCAAACTCAAGGCCGAATATTCGGCTATTCGGCCGCCGAATAGTTGACTTGTTTTTGTTAATAAACAAAGCACAGGTTGCATTTAAAGCATACTTTTGTGCAGTGGCGGTGCTAGCTATGGGGCAAGGGGTCGGAAACGTCTTGCCCCCCCCCCCCCCATCGGGGAAAATTTCTAACTTCGTCGGGAATTTTTTTGCCGTCGATCAAATTTTCCGACAGAAATTTAAATGCCGACATTTTTTCTGATTCCGACAGATCAGTAAAACTAGTTCAATAAAATCTTTAAATTGAAAAAACTTTATTTTTTCTAGAATATTTTCATTAATTGACGAATTATACAATTCCAGACTAATTTCGAACACGAGAACCTTCTGGACTCGCTGCCGTCGTATCTCTTTGGGATGAATCTAAGTTCTGCTGAAGAAAGTTATTTTTGTTCAGGTGGAAAAGGACAAATCTTCCCCTTTCTTTTTCTAACCAGAGGTCCCCACCCGAAATCGCCAGCAGCGTGGCAAGTCATTGTCACTTTCTGAGAATCTGATAATCATCAACGATAAATAGCTGCTAAATTGCAACAACCTCATTTTTTAGATCAGCAGCTGTTTCTCTCAGGGCCTTTGCCACCAACTGCCGAGGACCCCGTCGCCCCGACGACTGTGTGAAGAAAGGAAAAGACATCCCCCGCTATCTCTCTCAGATAAGAATTCTAATTCGTCGCCAATCGCTATTGTACGATTGTGCATCGTCAGACAGTTTTAATTAGTGTAACAGGTGTCGGTCGGGGGGGGGGGTGATTTTTGGCGGGAGTGAAGGCTTCAGCTTCAGAGAAGTAGAAATACGAGCAGTTTACGAAAGAAAGACGTTCGTTTTCGTCGAAAGAAATTTTTTCCTGTCGTTTCCTGTACTTTCTCTCCATCATCCGATCATCGGGCCTTTTGGGTGTGAATCACCTCTTGTCTTTGAACCTTTCCTTCATCAACAAGGTAACAAACAGAAATTATTATGGTTTGATTTTAATTTCCTTTTTTTTTTAAATTAAAATGCATGTGTTCTTCGTTTTAAAATATATGTCAAAAAATGGTAAGCATATAAACCGTAGCAAACGCTTTAATTAACTTTCGCATTATGAGATTACCGTTATATGATTTTTTCATTAATATATTAAATGATAGTAGCAGGATGTAATTGCTGTTGGTTGTTTGTAATGCCTTTATAACATTTGATCTAAAAGTAAAAATTAATTGCACCTATATTATTTTTAAATGTTTTACTGTGCACAAAAAAAAAAAAATAGTTTTCTTGCACTTTAGAAAACATATTTTTTTCTTTTCTTTGGTTCAAATTTTAAGCAAATAGGTAAACAAATGGAATCACACTGTTGCGCACTTCTTTAAGGGCCGTTCTCCCGATCCCCTGCCAGTTTTTCAGGTAAGGAGTCGTCAATCTCATTTTGCAATGTAAAAAAAGGGAAAAACCTTCCCAGTATTAAAAAATAAATAAATAAAATTTAAAATCTATAGAAAGACATGAATCAAGATGATTAAAAAAATTTTCTGTAAAATTTAGATAGGAAATGTGATCTTTAAATCTTAGTGAAAGATTCCCTATAAACTAACTTCTAACTAAAGAAATATTATTTTCGAATGATTTTTAACCGAAAGGAAAAATAACATCATAGAAACCTTTACGAGCAGCAGATGAAATAAATAAATAATAACAATAATAAAAATCGTGATTGCTTCATTGGGGAATCAGCTGACCAGGGCCTTCACCGAGAGCCAATCTGGGCGATTTTTCCTTAGTTAGGTCACCGGGCAGCCTCCCCCATTAAACTTACACACCTTCTAATTCCGTTCACAGAAACATATCAAGGACTTGCTGACAAGGCTTGGCTTCTAGTTTTTCTTAATGGAGAAAAATGAAGATATAGAAAATTTTAAAATTACCCCCCCCCCCCCCACCCAAGAAACAACAACAACCTATAAAGCCAACTAGATTTTCAAAAACGTTTTCGAAAAAAAACATATAAAATTTTTGTTTTTGGGACAATTTTGAATAATATCTGGAAGACACTCTCTGTACCACAACTCAGGGGCGACAAATAAGGGGGGCAAGAGGGGGAGGTTGCACCCCCTAATATTTTTCGCAGAGTGTTAAAAAACAGGTAAATTCGATTTATGTATAACACAAATCAACCATCACGTGCAAAAGGATTGCCAATTTTCAACAAAAATTGATAAAACTCATCCATAAACATATTCTCAAGATTATTTCTCCATAGGAATCTGAAAAAAAAAAAAAAAACTGTTCTGAAACAAGTACAACGGGACAAGGAAGAATTTTAGCACAAGACGCTGGAAATCGATGGAAAAAAAAATCTTCTTGACTCCAAACATAGCAGATTAAAACTTAAAGTTAAAAACTAATTTCTAATCACGATGTTTTATGTGATAACTAATTACAAAATAATTTTAAAATTTTATCGTAAAAATTTAAATTGTTTTAACGTGTTTAATAGTTTTTTTACATGCTGAGATACTTCATACTTAACAAACTCGCCGCCTCTAACAAAATGCGTCGTCAAAGGCCCCCAATAATTGCGTTTTTAGGAGTTAATCTTAAGAATATTTCGAGGAAGAGTCCCGAAGCAAAAAATGCCCCTGTACTTTTTATTTTAATAAGAAGCCACTTTATTTCTCAAAAATAGAAACGGTAAACAAGTGGTTCTATGTGCCTGTGGTTCTATACAAACACTGTTTGTAACCAGTATACAAAATATCTTTAGAAAAAAAATTGTCAGGCATCAATGGGTTAATCGTAGGGGAATGTGGGGCAAAGCGTTGTGTTGTTACTTATTCTTTTTAAAGATCTGACATAAGTCAGATCAACTCCAGTAGGTTGTTGACGGTCAAAAAATCTTTGACAAGTAGGGGATTAGATGTTAAGTCCACCTTAGAAATCCCGATGCACACCAGAATATGCTTAGGAGTGGCTAGATGTTGACAGTGTTGATTTTTTTTTCCATTTTCGAAAGAGTGGCTCCTACAGACTTAGATAAAATGTAAAACTGTCTGCGAAATTAAATTATTTCTTAAAAATGTTCTGCAAAAAAAAGGGGGGCTTCTGAATTCTAAAGTGCTACCAACAACAAAAATATCAAGTTGCATGAAGTGCAGGTTCTACCGTGAGGTTGGTTGTCAATCCGTATGTAACAAGCTACTGCCCCACAATGAACAAAATCAAGACATATTTCAGATAGAAAACTTCTCCTAAATAAATAAGTTTTTACACAAAATGCCAAAATTTTCTGCAAACTTTGAGAGTTTTCTGCGAACAGCGTTCGCGCGTTCGTCTATATTATCTGGGTCAGTGTTTGGAAAAACTACATTTCTTTTGTAGCGAACTACAACTACAACTGCTTTGTTATAAATGTAGTTAACTACAACTACAACTTCTTTTTTAAAAATGTAGCAACTACAATCTACTTTTGAAATGTTGTCGCTACTTCGCTACTTTTTAACAAATAAATTTAAAAAAAAAAATATACACCGTTTGGGGATTGACCGAAAAAATTCGAAAAGTGGTTCAGATTAATAAATTAATTTATTTGGACCCGGAATATTACTAGGAATTTGTCTACTTTTTTTTTCTGCTCTAATTTCTCCTTTTAAGAATTTTTTTTACAATTTTACGAATATTCGACGCAAGATAGAATTCAAAAGTTAAAAGATTGAAAAATTTAACCTTCAAATTTCTAATAATTTCTTGCCAGGGAATGTTTAGGATTATGAAAATTATTTGTTGGAATATGAAAATTATGATGCCAAATAAACCAATGACGTCAAACAGACAGAATGTATGGCGTCAAAATGACGTATCTAAGATCTACTCACATTTGTATAGTTCTTATTTCTCATTGCATCTGCTGGTGCTTTCGTGCAAGATTTGCACCATCAGATTCGATTATACCAGATTCGAAAGACTTTATTCTTTCTTTCTCTTTTTTTCATTCATTTATTTATTTATTAATTTTTTTTTTCCAATTACAAATTTAAAAGTAGTTTTCAGAGATCGCTACAAACTACTATTTGTGTGTATCGTGCTACTCACTACTCTACTTTTAAAAAAAGAAGTGCGCTACACTACAAACTACTAAAAAATGTAGCTACTACAGTAGTTTCGCTACTTGTAGCGCTCTACTTCCCACCACTGATCTGGGTTTGGCTCCTGGGGTGGCCACTTTTAAGTCCAGCAAACGCCGTTTGAGAGACACGGTCGCATTTCACTTCTAACAGTTTGCTGGGAGTGGGCTAAGTGAAATAGTTAAGATGCCACAGCTGCTTCAAAATGAACAAATTGGAAATTTGTTCTGGAAACAAGTGTACATTAGGGAATGAATAATGTATTTTACAATTCAACTTGTGTCGATGCGTTATTTTTCATTTTTGGTCAGTTATTTTGCACCTCCAAAGAAAAGGTGGAAAATTTTCACCTCAAAAAATCATCGGGCAAAGTTAAAATAAAAACATTTCTGTAATGAAACATTTTCTATTTGATGAATTACAGTAATTTTCATCAGATGAATGTGTGAATAAATGAATTATTAATGAAAATAAATTAATAAATGCACTAATTGGAAAAAGAAATGATTAATGAAAATAGAGAAGGAATAACTATTGGCCGGCGAACGGCGATGACCCGGAATCGGTAAAAACCAAGACCGGGCCACCCCTGACCAACAGAAATGTGGAATGATTCTGCTCGGGAGAAAAGAATACATGAATTCATATTAAAAATAAATAACAATTTATTCAAACAAATGTAAACAGTAAATGTAAAAATTAAATAAGTTGACACACCCAAAACAATTCAGACCATAACCCCCCCCCCCCCCCAAATATATTCAAAATCCAAAAAAATATCGTTCCAGTTCCAAAAAGAGTTCACAGACTTGATAAGTCCACCCTTGAAAAGATGCCACAAAGAAGATAATGTCCCGGTAAAATAACATGATTGTTCATACCACGGGGAAAATCATTCACTGCAAAAAGGCATTAAAATGATGATTCCCTCCTGCAGAAGTACTAACACTTGTCGACGATTTTATTGGACGAAGTGAACATAGCAGGGACACCTCCGGCTATTCATCCAAGACAAATAGGCTTCACCAGTACTTGAAGAACCCTTCAGAAGAACATCCGGCCGCCGCATGGCCGAGCAAGTACGCTTCAGGCTTCACATCGTAGTAGGCCTAAGCCTCACATAAAAATGGATGAACATCGCCGAGTTTCAACGAAAGCACATGGTCTCCAAACGTCAAAAAGACAGGGTAGAACTTTAGGAACACCCCTGCCCCTTATGGCAGGGTGAACAAAAAAAAAACTTTTTACATGATTAAATTCTAATCACCTCCTCTGAGTGGAAAACTAGATTAAATATGGAGCATTTCAAGCTCCCCATGCAATCATAGCATCCAAACATCAACCGTCCAACTGCAGTGACGGTAAAAAATGATAAGAAGCCCTAGTGAATGCATGGAGCACGTATTTATAGTTACAGTCAACCCTACATAGCGACCATGACGTACATCTCATTAGCATATATATACAACTCCGAAAAAATCGACTCAACACCTTAGCTTTAACTGTTGAAATATTTTTTCATTTTAATTCGTGATGTATTTATCCTCTTGATGGGGAGGTGCATTGTTATTTGCTAATAGTAAACGACAAACATTCTTAGAGACGGCACAAAACTTTATTATCTAACTACAACATTTATAAGGACGAACACATCACTATCTACATTAGAACGAAAACCTAACTCAAACTAAAACCCCGAGAGCTCTTCGGTTACAGTTAACCGAGCTCGCTTCGATTGAGGTTCTCATATCGATACACGACATCTCCTCCCCCTTTTATAAATCTAGTCTCTGGGGAGCACGTCTGACTCTGATCGATCTCCGAAGTGGAGGCGGATGATCTGCCGGTGCTGGCTCAGGGTTAGTTGCTGCGTTGGTCACCTCCGCTGCTGGTTCCGCCTGATTTCTGATGGTCGACCAGGCGTCGGGTTCAGCCACAGCCTCCTAAACCCCAGGCCAGCTGACAGAGGTAATGATAGTCATCACGGAGAGAGAGAGAACTTTTGGAACTTCCCTGCCTTTAAGATGGCAAGAAATGCGATCTTCACAATCGCATCGTCAATTTGTTTGCATATGACTTATTTTTATTCAGTTATATTTTCAAACAATGTATATCAACTGATGAATTCATCAATTAAAGAATATTTGAAAAAAAAAAATATTTTAAATTTAACTGCATTAAAAGAACTTCATTTCTGCAACAAATATATGAAATCAAAGCATTTGTACCTACATTTCTTATAGCAATCTAAAAAAAATATAAGTATCGAACGTAGTGTTAGTTGTTATATCCTAAGCATTGAATCTTTCAGATTCAGTTGATCAATTTTTCAACAAAAATGATGAATTTCAATCCGTTTTTAATTCAAGTGATTATACAAAGAGTTCTGCTCTGAATTTCGATAGTCAAAATTATTTTAATGGCAATTAGAAAAGAGGATTGATGCTTAATACTATGCATGTATATTTATATATATTGTACTTTACCAAGATACATTCTTGCTTTTACGGGGAAAAAATGCGGGGAAGATATTAAATAGACTTTTAAAATCTTTCATTTCAGAGATAGTTTGAGCTGTAAATTAGTTCAACATTTTTTTCTTCTCATATTTCCAAAATTCAATGCAAAACACAAATAAACCCAACTTGAAATGACTGAAAAATGTATTTATTGTACAGAATTTGAAATATTTCAACGATTTGACAAATAGTTTCATTGTGTGGAAAGACATAATCTTCGATACAAAATTTAATTGAACTAAAATCATGAAATGAGTATTAAAATAAAGCAAAGGAAAAAATTGAAACGACAGATGAAAAAAATTTTGATATTGGATAATATTCAAATACAAGGGGCATTTGAAACATAGAATAGTCACACAAACATTTTATCATTAATAGATCAAAATAAAATGTCAAATTTATCTATGCAAACATAGAATTCAAAAACTAATCGTCATATTTGATCTGAATTGTCTGGGGATGCAGATAAACAAGGTTCTACTGTAATTGCTTTATTTTTTTTTTCTTAAGTGATGTTTTGCTGGATTTACTATCACTAATTTGACCCGGATTGTCTGGAGATACAGATAAACAAGGCTCTACTGTAATTGCTTCATTTTTTTTCTTCTTAAGTGATGTTTTGCTGGATTTACTATCACTAATTTGACCTGGATTTTCTGGGGATACAGATAAACAAGGTTCTACTGTAATTGCTTTATATTTTTTATTCTTAAGTGATGTTTTGCTGAATTTACTATCAATTAGTGTTTCCAACTTACGTTTTTTTTCATCTTTTGATATGCAATAGTTATTGAGTAAAATATTGGTAGCTGATCTCATTATTTTAATAAGTATCTTTTAAAATTATACCCACAGCTACAAACTGAAATCTCCCACATATCCTTAGCTATTAATAATTCTTCCACTATTTTCATCACCAAATTACGCTGATTTTTGACTTTTAAAAATTCTCGCTCATATTTTTCACTAATTAACTTTTGGACTACAATGTAAATATGAAGAACAATATTTGTCACAAATTTTGAAGGATAAATTAACCCCCCTCTATCACAACTTTCTATTAATTTAAAACTATCATCAATTTTTTTATCCATTTGTCTATCAGTCACTAATTTTTCTTGACACTCATAACATTTGCCATTTTTATGAGCAGAATGGGAACAATATCCAGCCAAAAAGGTAATAGTTGGTAATGAATTTTTTGCTTTTTCTATATCAGAATTTGTGACAACTATGTCTTGAAAAAAATCCCCAATACTTTCCACAGATTTTTCTTCGTGCTCTCCATTATCAAACACATCAATATCAAAACTCCCAGCGGTGTGAGATATCAATTTTAATTCTTTACTAATCCGGAGCTTATTTTCGGTTTCATACAGCTGACGAATAGATATATGATATTGGTCCCCAGACATGCTACGGTACTGGCCAAAGCGTGCTTCCAGTTTATCAGTTTGAATCTTTCCTAACAGATCATACGACATGTTTAAATCAACGGTACAATATTCAATTACTGATAAAAAAGCTGAAGTAGTTTGCCGCAAAGCTGAATGAGTCTCACGACTGAATTTACCGTTATCAGAAACTATTTCTTCATATCTCTGGAGCAAATCAATGAATTTGTTTAAGAAGTCCTTTTTGACATCATCAGCTGCATTAGTAATTGGTTCAGCCATTGGATTTCTTTTGTGTTTTCCTTTGAAAATAGTTTTTACATTAACTATGTCCCACCATGTACTAAATATTTCCAGAAAATTTGCTCTTTCCCTATAATGCATCAGATTATTTTTTTCCCCTATTTCTAACAAACCTTTTATGGGGGTTTTATTAAAAATTTTTAGGGCAAGGCCAACGTTTTGTCTTTCTAGATTTGTAGGCCAAAGAGCTTTTCGCGTCAAACCAATACCGAATTTTAGCAAATCTGAGGCTTCAATATCATATATCTGTCGTAAGAGGGCGAAAGAAGCTGTCTGAATTGTTATATCCTCACCTTCAAACTGGGGGTAGTACATGAAGTTTCCATTTTTTTGATTGATCCAGTTGTTGCGCACACACTTTATGAGATGAACTGTATCAATCAAATAAAACAAAGGCCTTTTCTCATCTGCTGGATGCTGATACTTAACTTGTAGTTGGGGAGGGTCACTAATATTCGAAATAGCTTTCCTATTTATGGAATTGTTATCAGTGACGATGCCGATAACTCTGAAGCCTATTTCCTCTAACGAAATTATTATCTTCTTTATCAAATTAAATAAATCTGTAGCCTCGCTGTGGCTTACAGGAACAATGTGAACAACATCTTTAAATGATGAAGATATACTAGTGATCATGAATACATGTGCACTTGTAGCCATGTCCGTACCATCGTAACAGTTACCAACAATATTCCCTCCTTTATAATCCATAAAGGGTCTCTGTGAATTTCATCAAGTAATAAAATTACATGACAATCTTTTTCAGTCAGTTTGTTGAAAATTTGCTTTGCATAGCAAAGAAAATAGTCATCTTGTTGTTCTAAAGTGGGGGAAGATTTTAGCATGGAGCTTACTTTTCTTATTGTACTAGGGTGAGGTAATATAATATTGCCAGAGTTACGGATAAATTTATATGCCCGGGGAGATAAATGAAATAGGAGTGAAGAAAAAATTAACATATTACAGGAATACCGATATCTTACAGGATTTAAATTTAATAGGCGAACTTGTTCTATTCGAAATTCCATCAAAAATTTTAATTTATCATCTACTAGATCAATAGATTTAGTTAGAATTGAGATAATTGAATCTAAATTATCATTTAGGCAACCATTATTGACAATAATTGATTCATAATACAATAAAATATCAATTATTTCATTATAATTGCTTACCTTCATAGGCAATTTCCCTTCCTTATAATTACAAAGTTTCTGACCTTTGTAAGAAACATTGACCTCTAAATTTTCATTAATTACAATTATGTAAGTAATGTGTGGAGTACAGTCATTTATCTCTAAAGAAAGAAATATCATATTCTGATCCTTGAGAGTTTTTGTCCAAAAAGAAGGAATTTCATTCATGGACAAACAGTCCTCCATTTCAGCAAAATTTTTGAAACAAAATTTTCTTTCATAATTCTGTTTTGACGCTAAACTTTCAGCAATAGCTTTCTTTATGGGTCATTCCATGTCAAGTGATCCAACGTTTTTTACCTTACATTTTTGTATTTCTTTCACATTTGGCTTATCAATTGTACCCCTTGGGGTAATCAAAAGTCTCAATTTTTGGATTTTTATCTCTATTATTTTTTCATTTATGAGACTTTGAACTTTGGAAAAACCCTCGTTTTTCCATGGATAAGGGTACATAAAAGGGACCATAACTCGGCACCAAATATAGATAGAACGATTTAGTAAATGGCATTTTAAAGTACGTTAGTTGCCGCTTAATCTGATATGCAGCATGACTAATTTGATAAAAATTTTCTTTTTCAAAAAATAAAATTTAAATTTCAAATTTAAATTTCTCGAAAAACATATAATTAATTTTTTTGAAAAAATTCTCAAAAATTCTTGTGTATTTCATCTATGTTTGTACAAATTTTTAGATTGGGATCTCAATGGGATCATATTTTTTTGAATTTTTGAATAAAACTGTATAGGAAAAAAATGATATTTTTTAGATTCTATTTATTAAAATACTAAGTTCTCTTGCTTGTGATGGTCTAAAAAGTAGTGAACAAACATGAATATGTTTAAAGTGAGCTAGCATGAGCTTATAGATTTGTCAGGTTCACCCCCTCCACCTTCCTCCCCCGCACAACCACTCTTTTTTAATTCAAAACTGTTCAAAATGTTTTAAAAAAAAACTCTTTGATACAAAATGAATACTAAACTTTTTAAAAGTTGGTAAATGAGTTTCCTTATAACTAGACGAAGTATCCCCCTCCTCCACCCAAATATACCATTAACGCTGTACTATTATGACGTCTAACCTGGGGATTGAATTGACTATTATTTTTACTCTAGGTAAGTGAGCTAGCATTAACTTGTAGATTGGTCAGCTCCCCCTCCCTTCCTTCCTGACCCAACCATTTTCCCCCTAAACTGTTTAAAATGCTAAAAAAAGCTTCTTTGGTACAAAATGAACAGTAAACTTGTTTAAAGTTGATAAATGGGCTTCCTTATAACAAGGCAAAGTAAAATCCTTCCCCCACCCAAATATACCATTAACGCTATACTATTATGACGTCTCACCTGTGGATTGATTTGAGGATTATTTTCCCCCTAGGTATATATTGTTTTTCAGACGAAGTGTTTCGTTTTCAATCCGAACTTCACAAAGTGTACTTCCATTCAAAATCTGAATTTAAACTTATGGTTCATTTCATTCCCCTCCCCCAGCACCAATCTTCAATTTTGAAGGGAGGGAATAAATGGGTCGCCCCAAGATCATAGCAAACAGCAAAATAGCACCTGTTTCCCCTTGTTCTCATAATGTTTTCCCATTATTTTTACACAAAACTGAAAAGAAATTAAAGTGTCACTTTATATGTCAGTCTCCATCACTGCCTTTCCTTTCTCTTATTGGACAAAGCTCATGAGCTAATAGGAAAGAGTAACAAACAGAACAAACTGAAACACTACCAGACAATCAGTAGAGACTAAGGCTTTGAAATGGGGCTAGGCGGGATGATAAAAAAAATAAAAGTTTGGAGTGGAAAGGTAGGGTAGGGGGGGGGGAGCAATCTGTAAAGAAGTTAAACAACATGTGAGGTTGTGCTCAAAAAAGCAGTGTTTGTTTAATATATAGATATATCTTGTTGCATTACTTTCCTTTACAACAAAATGAAAAAGAACACAAACGATTAAAAAAATTAAATAACAGCTGCACACTAGATAATGTGGACAGATAGTTATGGGGACACAAACATATGATCTGATATTTTGATTTATTTTCAGTTTTGTGCGAAAAGAATAGAAAAAACGATGAGAACAAGGCGAAACAGTGCTATTTTGCTGTTTGCTATGATATTGGGGCGACCCATTTATTTCCTCCCTTCAAAATTGAAGATTGGTGCTGGAGTAGAAGATGAAATGAATCATAAAGTTAAATTTCAAATATTGAATGGAAGTACACTTTGAAGTTCGGATCGAAAAGAAACACTTCGTCTGAAAAACAATATATATACCTAGGTTTGAAAATAATCCTCAACTCAATCCCCAGGTGAGACGTCATATTAGAATATTGTGAATGGTATATTTGGGTGGGGAGGGGGATACTTCGTCTAGTTATAAGGAAACCCATTTATCAACTTTAAATAAGTTTACTATTCATTTTGTATCAAAGAGTTTTTGTTTTTTTTAAACATTTTGAACAGTTTTGAATTAAAAAAGAGTGATTGTGCGGGGAAGAAAGGGGTAGGGGTGTGAACCTGACAAATCTATAAGATCATGCCAGCTCACTTTAAACATATTCATGTTTGTTTACTACTTTTTAGACCATCACAAGCAAGAGAACTTAGTATTTAAATAAATAGAATCTAAAAAAATATCATTTTTTTCCTATACAGTTTTATTCAAAAATTCAAAAAAATATGATCCCATTGAGATCCCAATCTAAAAATTTGTACAAACATAGATGAAATACACAAGAATTTTTTCAAAAAAATTCATTATATGTTTTTCGAGAAATTTAAATTTGAAATTTAAATTTCATTTTTTGAAAAAGAAAATTTTTATCAAATTAGTCATGTTGCATATCCGCTTAAGCGGCAACTAATGTACTTTAAAATGCCATTTACCAAATCGTTCTATCTATATTTGGTGCTGAGTTATGGTCCCTTTTATGTACCCTTATCCATGGAAAAACGAGGGTTTTTTTAAAGTTCAAAGTCTCATAAATGAAAAACTAATAGAGATAAAAATCCAAAAATTGAGACTTTTGATTACCTCAAGGGGTACAATTGATGAGCCAAATGTGAAAGAAATACAAAAATGTAAGGTAAAATTTTTCTCAGATTTTGGATCACTTGACGTGGAATGACCCTTATATGTTCTGCTTCTAGTTGTACTTTTTTTTCAATCGGTCCATTCCGAGCTTCTTTGGTTGAAGACAGATAGGAAGGGCAAATGGGAAAAATTGATGGTATCGCTCCTTTTCTGATTCTTGGCTTTTTCAACTTTGCTGATAAAGTTTCACCAGTAGATTCATTTTCAAAAGTTGTTATAACCTCTATGTCACCTTCTTTAAAGTGCTTTTCACATACCTAATAAAAAATCAAATATCAAGCTCAAATGCATAACAAGTATGTTAATTCATCATAGAAAACAAGCTGAGATACAATTTCTAAAGGTAAAGTTTAATTTAAGCAAAGAACATCTTGAAAAAACTGTACTTAATCAAGGCAAAAAGAAATTGCAAAGTTAGTTTAGCCTTTTTTAATTTTTTACTGTATCAATTGATATTTACTTTTTAGTTTTTATTTTAAAATTCTTAGGTAACATATATTTTGAAAACAATGCAAACATGAATGTAATAAAGCTGTAATTAATTACATAACACATTTTAAAATGTTATAAAGTAATTATTTATGCTGATTTCTTGTGTTTAATCTTCAAAATAATTTCCCTGGCAATTAGTAACACAGCAACTATTAGGCATCTGCAAATGAAACAAATTAAACAGTTTATTTCTATGACATATTATAACGTGAACAAATATATGTAGAAAGCTCAGTTAATATCCAGTATGCATACTATTTGATTTATTATTCAAAATATGGTAATAATTCTAAGAAGAAATGTAAAGAGGGAAAAAAGATCACAAAACTTACCTTGTTTATTAAGATCTTTTAAAGCTGCTAGCACAGCAGGTTAGGTTACAGCAGGTAGTTACATCAGGTATAAGGAATCTGTAAATGAAGAGATTAAATGAGGTTAATAAAAATTATGTACCTATTAAAATAATTGAGGAATGAATTTATTTCAGTTTTAAGATGTTATATACTACTATAGAAATAATGTTCTGCACGATCTATTCAATTAACTGACCAGCCCATAATGTTGAGAAACTAAAATTGTAACTGTCAGATTCATTTTAATGCTTGTCTTTAATTTGATTTTTAAAAATATGTCGAGTTCCATACACTTTATGAAAGGAACTTTTCTATACACGCTGCATTCGGTATTAATTATATGACGTATTGTAAACTCAACAAACACTTTTAGAAAATTAAGCCAATTTCCGCCAGAAAAACAATTTGTTCACTATTCCAAACTTTAATATTTCCATCCCACTAGATTACTACAAAAAAGTAATGAAGTAAAAGTGATATCGGAAGAAAAAGGACAGACAAAACTCCTGTGGCATACATAATTTTTTCACAAACAACATTCAACATTCGCTAAGGAATAGAAGTTAGAAGTCCGTGATGACTCATACAGCTAGTCTCTCTTCTGTCAGCGGGCCTGGAGTTAAGGAGGCCGTGGTTCAGCTGGTGGCTCTGATGCACAATCGGTTGCTGTAGCTGCCGGAGTAGTGTGGGGCCTGGAACCAAGATTTGGACCCGGTGTGACTCGTTCCCAGTCCTGGTTCTCGATATTACCACAGTCCCTCATTTGATCAATGTGGCGCCGCCACAACTGCCCTTTCACGTTGACAATGCGGTTGTCCATCCCTTGTTACAATCCTTCCAAACTTCCACCTCATATCTCCGTGACAATAGTTGCGTACCGCCACGTAGTCTCCATTGTGGAAAGCACGATCTGTAAATTGAAGGTTGTCCTTCCTGATTCGGTCCTGAACTCTCGCTTGCAGGTCCGGTTTCACTAGGTCAATGCGTGTTCGAATCTCTCTTTTCATCAACAGCATTGCCGGGCTGTGTAGGGTGGTCATATTTGGGGCCTTCCTATACTGCATCAAAAATGTGCTGAGCTTCTGCTGTATGGTGCCGGGAAACTCTTTCATAGCACGAAGAGACTGCTTGACCGTGAACACATAGCGTTCAGCTTGGCCATTGCTGGAAGGCTTGAATGGCGCGGAAGGTTTATGTTTGATGCCGTTCCGGCTCAAGAATGTCTGAAACTCGTCAGATGTGAACTGTCGACCGTTGTCGCTCACTATCATCAATGGAAGACCAAACCTGGCAAAACAGTCCCTCAGACATTCAATTGTTTTGAATGCCGTGGTTTGCTTCATGGGATATGCTTCGAGCCATTTTGAATGGGCATCCACGATGATCAGGTACATGTATCCAAACAATGGTCCCGCAAAGTCGACGTGGAGACTTTCCCAAGGTTTGCTTGGATACTCCCAATGGTGGACCTTGGCTTTTTGGGGATCTGTTTTTATCTGAGCTCAGTGGACACAGTTCTTTACGGCTTCTTCTATACCTTTGTCAATATTCTTCCAAAATACGAACGATCTTGCCATCGCCTTCATCTTTACAATCCCTAAGTGCCCTTCGTGTAGCTCCTCTAGGACTCTGCTCTGGAATCTTTTTGGGACTAGGACTCTTGACCCGTACATTATGCAGCCATCTTGTAGACTTTATTCTACTTCCTTCCCCCTCAGACCTTCTCCGCTTCGCAGTGCCTGCAACAGCGGTCTGCATTCTTCATCTTTCTCCGTTTCTTTAGCTAACTCCCTGGCAGTGACTGGGAGTGTATCAATCTGTTGTAGCTGGAAGACTGTGACGTCATCTCGAACTTCAAGTTCTTCTGATTGAGTTGGTAGCCTAGAGAGAAAATCGGCATTCCCATGCTCTTTGGTGTTGCGGTAAACGATGTCGAATTGGAAAGACTGAAGAGTCAACGCATAATGTAAAAGTCTTGTAGCTGCCAAGATTGGTAGACCTTTCTTTGATCCGAAAATTGCAACTAGTAGTGGCTTGTGATCCGTAATCAGGACAAAGCTCCTGCCCTTTAAGTATAAGTAGAAGTTCTTTACAGCCCACACAATTGCCAGGGCTTCCTTATCAATCTGTGAATATTTAGTTTCTGTTTTTGTCAAAGTTCTAGAAGCAAACACTATCGGTCTTTCAGTTCCATCGGGGTAAACATGCGATAGAACACCTCCAATACCGACTGGAGATGCATCGGGTGCTAAGGTCAGTGGTAGAGTTGTGGATCATAGTGTACCAAAACTCTAGGTGAACAAATTTCTTTTTTAATTTTCTCAAAAGCAACCTGACAGTTCCCTGACCATTTAAAGTTAACATCTTTTTGAGTTAAACGATTCAGCGGATTTGCTATTACTACTATTAAAATCTGTCCGCGTCTGTCTGTCTGTCCGTCTGAAGCTTGAACTCCTCAAAAACCGCTGAGCATAGAGAATCAAACATAATACCATTCGATTTGAAATTTTCTAAGGAAGACAATAAGACCAACCGCGTAATTGTACGACGTTAATTAGCTGAGATATTAATTAAAACGTTAATTAAATTCTTTGCACTTTTAAAATTCCAAGACATTTATTTCTTTCCGTTGCCATTTTAAATTAAAGCGTTAATTAAATAATTGAACTATTTAAAATTCCGTCTGAAGCTTGAACTCCTCAAAAACCGCTGAGCGTAAAGAATCAAGCATAATACCATTCGATTCGAAATTTTCTAAGGAAGACAATAAGACCAACCGCGTAATTGTACGACGTTAAATAGCTGAGATATTAATTAAAATGTTAATTAAATTCTTTGCACTTTTAAAATTCCAAGACATTTATTTCTTTAAGTTGCCATTTTAAATTAAAGCGTTAATTAAATTATTGCACTATTTTAAATTCCAAACTTTTATTTCTTACCGTTGCCATTTTAAATTAAAGCGTTAATTAAATTATTGAATTATTTAAAATTCCAGGACATTTATTTCTTACCGTTGCCATTTTGAATTAAAACGTTAACTAAATTATTGAACTATTTAAAATTCCAAGACTGTTATTTCTTACCGTTGCCATTTTGAATTAAAACGTTAATTAATTGTTGAACTATTTAAATTCCAAGACTTTTATTTCTTACCGTTGCCATTTTGAATTAAAACGTTAATTAAATTATTGAACTATTTAAAATTACAAGACATTTATTTCTTTCAGTCGCCATTTTAAATTAAAGCGTTAATTAAATTATTGCACTATTTTAAATTCCAAGACTTTTATTTCTTACCGTTGCCATTTTGAATTAAGACGTTAATTAAATTATTGAACTATTTAAAATTCCAAGACTTTTATTTCTTTCCGTAGCCATTTTAAATTAAAACGTTAATTAAATTATTGAACTATTTAAAATTCCAAGACATTTATTTCTTACCGTTGCCATTTTAAATTAAAACTTTAATTAAATTATTGAACTCTTTAAAATTAAAGAGTGTTATTTCTTTCCATTGTCATTTTGAATACGTGTTACAACAAAGTTCTAACAATTGTTTTTATTCCAATTACTAATGACTTACATTTTTTCTCTGGTATACCATTTTGAAAATGTGTTTTTAAATAAAATTGCAATTGCTGTTTTTAGAATTTTAGACATTTTTTGGCTGCGATCCAAATATTAAAAGAACTTTTTCGTTTAGAATTTTGCAATTTATTCTACAGGAAGAAAGCGGTTTGGAAATAATTGTTTTTGGTAAGGAATTTTATTTGTTATTTAGAGAGAGTGCTAAGTATGCGCTACTTGACGTCGTCTTTTTTTTTTTTTTTTTTTTTGAGGAAGCATGTGCAAATAATTCGATTGATTCTTTGATGCAGGAAAACTTTTTAGCGAGCCGCTTTAGTGGGGAGTAATTTGTTGGAACTTTCCTTTGTACTTTAAAGGAGAGCCGCCTTGGCGGCGAATAGTTTATTGAAACTTTCCTCGCTACTGTAAAGGCGAGCCACCTTGACGGCGAGTAAACTGTTTAAACTTTCCTCATTACTTTAAAGGCGAGCCGCCTTGGTGGCGAGTAGTTTGTTGAAACTGTCCTCGCTACTTTAAAGGCGAGCCGCCTTGGCGGCGAGTAGGTTATTTAAACTGTCCTCACTACTTCAAAGGCGAGCCGCCTTGGCGGCGACTGGTTTTCTGAAACTGCCTTCACTACTTTACAGCCCGTGCAACGCCGGGCCACGCAGCTAGTAGTCAATAAATTTTTGCAAAATTTACCGTAAAAATTCACTATCCCCAAAAAACTTCTTACCTCCTGAACATCTTTAGGAACAGGGTCATTAAGAATTGCGGAATTTTTTTCATCCGTCTTGTGTAATCCACTTGCATCAATTTTATGACCTAAAAAATTCATTTCATCTTGCAAAAATTTGCTCTTGTTTAAATTTAATTTTAAGCCATATTCTTTACATTTCTTAAAGAAATTTTCCAACGCCTTAAAATGAGATATTTTATCTATCCCAGTTATTCTCGCGTCATCCATAAACATTTTCGTACCTTCCATGCCCTGAAATAACCCATCAACGTACAGCTGCCAAATTGCAGGTGCACCATTTAATCCATACATTAACCTTTTACAAACATACAACCCCTTCTGAGTGTCAATTGTAAGTAATTTTTGGCTTTCTGGGTTTACTTTCATTTGCAAGTAGGCATGCTTGAAATCTAGTTTCGAGAACTGTTTTCCCCCATTCAAACTGGAGAAAATTTCTTCTAATTTGGGTAAGGGATGCTGAGGGACAACTAAATTCGGATTTAGGGTAACCGAAAAATCAGCGCATAGCCTTATGCTACCGTCTGCTTTAACTACCGGAACAACCGGGGTAGCCCATTCTGAACTTTCAACTTTTTCAATTATCCCCTCTTTTTCTAACCTATCTATTTCTTTTTCGACTCTATCTTTGAGAGCAAAGGGTACGATTCGACACCCTCGAAAAATAGGTTTTACCCCTTCTTTTAATTCCAATTTAACTTCATAGTCTTTTATTTCTCCCAAATTATCATCGAATATTTCTTTATATTCTTCTAAAAGTTTGCTTAAATTTACATTATTCGTAGATCTGACACTTTTTATAGATTTCCAATCAAGATTTATTTTGTAGAGCCATTCACGGCCTAAAATGGTGTCTAAATCCTCTTTTACTATATACAAATTCAAATCCAAAACTTGTTGTTTATATTCAACTTTTACCCCATGGGAACTAACGTATTTCCATAATAAGTTTTGAAAACTAAATTTGTACCTTGAATTTTTTTCTTTGAAATTTTTCTGAAATTTCTGATGCTCATCACACTAACCGTGGCCCCAGTATCCAGCTCCATAGAACAACGTTTATTCTGTATCATTACATCTATCATTGTCGGACACTATTTTGGTTCCTCTTCGCGTAGTGCGTAGGGGAGACCGGGGCAAGATGACGATGCTAAGAATAGTTGCTTATTATTCAGTCATTTTTAAGGATGGTAAAATTATTTTTATATGAGGCGTTAGAGTAGTCCTTTGTAGCCTAAAATATATTACCAATTATTTTTTGAAATTAAAAAAAAAAGTATGATTTTCTTATGTTCTCATAATCTTAACAATTCGTCATCTTGCCCCAGTACCGGGGCAAGATGACTTTCGCCTTGGGGCAAGATGACGACTCTATAAAAGGTGTAACATTTTTATCTTTTAAATACGTTACATGGTTTAACAAATTATAAATGTGTTTCTACATCTTAGAAAGCATTAAATTAAGCATTGTAAAGTAATGTATATATATATATATATATATATATATATATATATATATATATATATATATATATATATATATATATATATATATATATATATATATATATATATATACAAGGGTTTAGTAGTGCAGCTAACAATAGTCGCAAATAAAAATGCCATTTTCATAATTGGAACAGTCCTCATGCCACCACTCTTGGCGTTTACAGCACTGGATCCATTCTTCTGTTGGAGGATCACAATATTCCTCTTTACAAGCAGGACATCTTATTACACCATCCTTTGAAGTTCATGCCACTGGTGTTGCTTGGCCTGATTTTTTCTGACTTCGGGCTAAGGGAACAAATTTTGAGTTTTCTAACTCCTTTTTTTGCTTCACGTTCTTCTGTCCTCTGTTTTTTCAGACAATCCTTTTTCTCTTTCTTCTAGCAGTTCTTTGACGGGTGAGCTTGTAAGGATACTTGAACTCATTTTTTTGTTTTTTCTTTTTTTGCCACATTGTAGTGCTTTTGGCAATGGAAACACTCAAAAACACTTAAAGGCTTCTTTTCTGCACTGGAATCAGAATTTGTCATCAATTCTGTATCTACTGGATGTTTTATATGTGGTTTTTTTACTAACAGGGTCTGGGGGTTGGCACTATTATTTTCACTTCCCTCTTTAACAGCATCAAGATCAGTTGTTTTTGAAGCAGCGAAATCACGATCGCTGTATACAAGAGAATTATGCGGCCCGATCCCACATTCTTGAAAACCTTGAACTGCATTTGCAATTGTAGCGGCTTTAAAGTAAGCTATGCTCAAAAGTTCACCAACATTTTTATCTGTGATGGTCTGCCCTGGATGAGTGACCATATAGTTGTCACATGCTTGACTATAATAATTTTTCAATGGGGCGAAAAATGCCACATCAAAAGGTTGGAGACGATGTGATGTATGGGGAGGCAACCCAACCATGATAATGAATTTTTCTCTGCAATAAAATATAGCCTGCAAAGTTATGTGGGATTTATGATTATCAATGATCAACAGAACAGGAGATTCTTTGCTTGATTTTACGTGTTGATAAAAGTGCTGCAAAAAAGAGAAAAAAGTATCCTCATTGCTCCAGCCATTATCACTACAGTGACCTACAGTTCCTGGTGGGGCTTTCTCGATAAGTTCAGGAAGCATTCGTTTTCTGGCAAAAATCAGAAAAGGTGGCAGGTAAAAGCCAGTGGCGCTTATACAACAAATTATTGTTACATTCCTTCCTCTCTCTGCTGAAACAATCTTCGAAACTCTCCTGGATCCTGTAGGACTGACTACCATGGGCAGCTTATTAGGGGCACCATGGGTAGCTTATATTACCATGGGCAGCATAGAATCTTTGCTCCATTCTCCTCTTGAGGATTTCTTCTTGTAATGTCGAACCATATCTGAAATGTCATTATATGTATCATTAACAAACAATTAGCTCGCTCTTCGAAAGAGGGGGGGGGGATGAGGGACTTAGCATAATATATTATTATATACATTAGTATACATATTAGTATAACTATAAATAAGCATTTAAAGAACTTTATAGAATTGGCAACATATTTAGTTTCATAAATTCCGAAACATGGGGCAAGATGACGAGCTCGTCATCTTGCCCCGTGTTTCGTTTCGTCATCTTGCCCCAGACTGCCATTTTTGAAGGATTCGTATTTATTTCCATAAAAAAATGCGTTTATTTGGTGTTTATTCATATAAATAGGTAGTATTTAAACTAAGGTACACATTAATACTAATGAGAAGCAATAAATCTTACCTGTATTTGCATCAGAGCTTATTTGCACATGGATAAAAGTTAGATCGCGGTAGCGGTAAACCAGAACAACTTCAGAACTGTCTTGAAAATGGCGATTTCAGCGACTTTATACTATTGCTCAATGAAGAATAGATAGAAGAATCTCTAATGACCAGCTAAGGCTGCTACCTAGCGGGAAATGAAAAAAATACGAAATTCGTCATCTTGCCCGGCTCGTCATCTTGCCCCGGTCTCCCCTACTCATCAGAATTTAATTCAAAGATCGGAATTTGTTTTTCATTGTCAGCTATTTGTTCCTTATTCAAATTAACCTGTTTTTGTTGGACAGGGTTTGAGTTTGCTTTTTTTGCTGTAAAACACGCCCTCTGAATATGTCCAATTTTGGAACAAAAATTGCATTTAGCTGAAATAAATTTACAATTTTCCGAAGAATGGTTTGTAACTGTACATCTAGTGCAACAATTAGCCTTTTTCTGCCAGTTGGCATTTTTTTCTGTTTATCTTTTTGTTTATATTTATTTTTCCTAACTGACCTCTCTGTTTTTCCTTCTCCCATCTGGTTTAAATTTACTGGTTTATCTAAAAACTCCGACGCCCCTTTAAGCGCCTTTTCCATAGCCAAAGCAATTTTTAGCGTACCTTCTAAATTTGTATCATCTTCCTCAAAGATTCTATTAAGGATAGCTTTATCACGCAAACCGCTAACAAAAACATCTCTTAACGTTGTTAATTCTAACTACTTAATATTTCTACGGACGCCACTATTCAAACTGAACCACGGGTTCACCAGGTTGAATGGAATAAAGTTCAAAATGAAAACTTAACAATAATTTTAATATTCTTCAAAATATTTTACCATTTCCTTAAAACAGCTTAATCCAAAGGACAAAGTACCAAAAAATTTCAAAGTAACAACGAAATAAAACACTAACATTCTCACCGTTGCCACTTACAGAAAAGTAAAAAGTGAAACACAAAATTCTCGCGAGCAGGAATTAATAATTAAAATGTAATATTATTTTACAGTTTTAAACATACTCCCACCTTGCAAAGTGAAATTTTGAACTTTGCAAAATAAGTTTTAAATTAAAGAGTTTTTAAAATCCAGATAAAGTTCAAGTTTATGAGTCATAGTTAGTTTCTTTAGCAGCCTTCAGTATATCAGCATCCGCCCTTGCCGACACTTCTAGGGGGTAGAGCCTTTGGAACGGACGAATCTTTTCGCCCTTGTCAGTTCTTAATCTTGCCACTCTTGGTATGATATCCTTTCCAGGGTATACTTCCAAAATGATGCCTAGGGGCCAATCGATGCGTTTTTTATTGTCCTGCCCAATTATAACAACATCTCCAACATTCATAGCATCTTTTCTCCTGACTCCTTTGTGTACTAAAAGACCGAGGTACTCATTTCTAAACCTTTGTCTGAGGTTTTCACGTAGTTTCTGTAAGTACTTGACACGGTTCTCCAATGATGATCAGTTGACACAGTCGAGATCTGGAGTTTCACTGTTGTCACCACCATGAATAAACAAATCAGGTGTCAGTGGTACCAATCCATTTGGATCATCAGGAAGGTAGGTGAGTGGTATGGAGTTTATCACTGACTCAAAGTCACACAGTAAAGTGTACATCTCTTCATAGTTGACAACGGATTTTCCTAATACTCGACGTAGAAGCTTTTTGAGCATTCTCACCATGCGCTCCCACCATCCACCCCACCACGCTGCTGTTGGTGGAATGAACTTCCAAGTGATTTTCTGAGAGGTTGAGTATTCTGCAATTTTGTCCCAGTCCAATGCTTCAAGTTCACTGTTGGTCCCCACAAAATTCGTGCCATTATCTGAATAAATAGTTGATACTCTTCCTCTTCTTGAAATGAACCTTCTCAAAGCTTCGATGAAAGCATCGGTGGTGAGTGACTCAACCAATTCGAAATGGACTGCACGGTACACGGCGCAGGTAAATAAAGCAATCCAAGCTTTGCCTTTTGTCTTTAGGTGAAGGGGACCAGCATAATCAACCCCACATATATCAAACACTTTTGTCTGGGTAATTCTATCTTTAGGCAGCGGAGCGAAAGGTACTTCAACCGGTCTAGACGTGTGCCGTTTGCATGTCACACACTTAAATATAACTTGCTTTACCAGCTTCCTTAATTTGATAATCCAATATTTCTCCCGAAGTCTGACGATGAGAGTGGAAGCATTAGCATGAAGTGCTTTTTCGTGCTCTTCACGTATCAGACTTTTCACGACAGTATTAGCAGGTAGAAGTATTGGAAATATGAATTCCTCTGATTCGTCACTGTTTACGAGTTTTGTTTTTATGCGCAGTAGTCCTTGTTCATCTTTAAAACTTTAAAAACTTGCATCTTCGAAAGAAACTTGTCGTCTTTAAAAGCATTTGACTGTATGATTTTGAAGAACTGAACTTCGACTTGCTGAAATTCTTCCAAGATCAGATTACCTTTTAACTTGTTTTCGTGCGAGATGTTGTGCATAAAACTTAAAACCCATGCTAATACTCTGATATTTTTAGAGTGGGAAGAAAAGCGATGTGTGCAAATTTCTTCCACTTCAGTGTTCATCATAGAAGATACGACTGCCTTTCTTTTCTCTTTAAGCACTTCCTCTTCATCGATATCTTCTTCTTTATCTGGTGTAGGCCACTCACGAGGCGAAAAATGGAGTAAACTGGGTCCCTCCCACCATTTAGAGGTAATCAACTTCTCCACGGAGCAACCTTTCGATGGAAAGTCAGTTGCATTACACTGTCCGGGAACGTGTCTCCATGCTTGTATTGGTGTCAGTTGTCTAATTTCTTTAACGCGATTTTGTACAAATGTTCCCCAGGTGTCATCTCTTTTCAGCCAGGCTAACACTGTTGTAGAGTCCGTCCAAAAGTTCACATTGTCAATCTTCAACACTTTTTGGACCTCATTGTAAAGACGAGCAGAGATGACAGCACCGAGTAGTTCTAATCTTGCTATTGTTGTCTCCTTTTTTCCACATGGGGCAACTCTAGTCTTACTCTGTACCAGCTGCACGTGAGTGTCTGTTTCATTACTAACTTGCAGGAAAACTGCTGCAGAGTAGGCAAGTTTACTGGCATCATAAAAAACATGTAATGAAATGTCCTCAAGTCCAATTCCACAATGCAACCATCGTGGCACTTTCAAGTTCTTTAGATATTCGAGCTCCATCAACCACTTCAGAAAGTTCTGGCATGTTTTGCTGTCCACTTCTTCGTCACATCCAATTCTAGTTTTCCACAATTCTTGTAACCAGAGTTTTGGACGTAGCATAACCGGACTATAGCGATTCCTATAGGATCAAAGACTTTGTGTGAAACAGCTAAAATATTTCTCTTTGTGATTACTTCATCTTTTATTTCTTGCATATCTGGAACGCTAATAGAAAGAGTATCAAGTTCTCTGTTCTAACTCATCCCCAGAGGCGTAGCTAGGGGTTGGCAGGAGTGGCTCTTGCCACGGGCGCAGCAACCAGGGGGGCGCAATTTTGACTTTTTTTTTTTTTAATAGTGGAAAAATGTTAAAGAAAAAAACTCGTAAGAACAAGAGCTAGAGGACAAAATGAAACAATTGTCGAAAAAAGAAAAAAAAAAAAGAATAACAATTTTACCTGTGGTAGGGAATGCCATTCCGATTCACTTTTCTTCATCTTACCTCAACTCTTTTAGCGATAAACCTTATACAAACTTGGACAGACTGGCCTGCACAGCGCAAGTTCCCCTCACTGCGCCACAAATCACGTAGAACTTGGAGTTATGTTTTGGCGGATTTCAGTCGGATACACTGCTCAGATCTATTTAACAGGATAGAATTTAGCTATATGACGCCAATAGGCTGACCTGAAATTGACCGTGCCTATCCTATCAAAAGAAGCAAACCGCCCTTTTCCGCTCCTTTCTTGCCGCTTGTTCCCCGATATCATATCAATTAATTACCATACATCTGAAATATAATTTTTCCACGACATCAAAAAATTGGCAAAATTGTCGTTATCATTTTGAAAACAGTTCGGATATATAGTTTTGTAGGCGGATTTTACACTAACATAAATAGCTTTAAAGTTGGCAACAATTTTTCTTTGGCAAAAACTAGCAAAAAAATAATTGTATGTAGGTACGTATTTCTCAAAGTCGAGAGGGGAGAGATTTGTTAGAAACGATTATTGAATTTCAATGCACATTTCCACGTTTCTTTTACTATAGACACAATAGTAAACATTTTATTACGCATCCGTGTGTAATATTTTTGCAGCTTGTAATCTTCTATGGTTGGAGCGGGTGATAAAAACTTATTAGAATTCACTTTTTTACATTAATTGGCACAATCCTGTATTTATTTATTTATTTATTTTTATGCGTTCACAACAACGGTAGGTTTAAACATTATATTTGATTTATCAATTAACTTTAAATTGTTAATTAACAGCAGAAATTAAATCACAGTGACTTTAAAAGCAGTTTTGAAAGCGCTTTACTATAATTTCCGTTTATATACTAATCTGAAAGCGCGTTTTAAACATAGAATCACCAAAAAATACAATAATGCAATTTTACTTCCATTCATGTCCCGCTGATTTCAGAGGTTCTGTGCGTTTTAGTAAAGGGAAAGAGATTAAACTTGCAATTCCTTTGTGTACTTACTGCATCTCGCCTTTGACACGTTATTATTTGTATTATTTGGTGCTCTCGTTTTCTATAACTTCAGATGCATATCAATTCTTGTGAGGTCAAAAATGGGACCTAAAAAACCGTCAGGCAGTGCTTTTAAAAAAATCAGAAAAAATAAAGAAAAAACTGCTGCAGATCTTTCAGGACAGTTAAAAAATTGGCTAAAGCCTAATGAACAAGACTTAAGTGCTATTACAAGCTCTAAAGATGAAAATGACGCGAAGCAGGAATTTTCTGATATTGCGGAAAAAACTGACCACCACCACCAAGTTGATTGTCCACCATCAACTTTTGCTGATTTATGTGCGGACAATGCTCCATCAGTCGAAGATAGCAGGTTGATAGAAGAGAGGATGTCTGTTTCAATCCCAGATGAGGATATATCATTGAAAGATCCCCATGATTTTGACTCAACTGCAGAAGAATACTGCACGACAATAGAGGAAATCATTTACGACGATCCAAAGCAATGGCCTGGCTTTCCTGAAATTAGTGATAATCTAAGACTGCTTCTGGTTGATCATGGACCACAAACAGTTGACCTATCAACATTCGTATTCCCTGACTCGGATGGGGTTAGGCATCTAGATGCAAAATGGTTTTACAAAACTCTAGCAAACGGTGAACGAGTTCGAAGAAATTGGCTCTTATACAGTAAATCAGAAGGTGCTCTGTTTTGTTTTCCTTGTCTCCTTTTTTGGGAAAAGTCAACAGGGAAAGACTTCATCATTTTCTGACATCAACAAAGATTTTAAAGATTGGAAACATTAAAACCCAGTTCTTTATCACCATGAAAACTCTTCTAGCCATAGGTTGTGCAGCATTGAATGGAAAGATTTGCAAAAACGTTTAAAACTAAAAACTATTGATGCTGAAATTCAAGAAGAAATCCAAAACAAGATTCAAAAGTGGAGAAATATTGTTAAAGTGGTAGTTGATGTCATTCTATTTTGTGTCAAGAATAATTTACCTCTTCGGGGAACATCAAAGAAGGAAATAATCGGAGAACCAGGCAGTGGCGTTTTCTTAAGCACTTTGGAGCTAATCAGTCACTATCACATTAAATTAGCCGAACACATGGCCTATGTCAAAGCTAAAAAACAAGCGCTTAGTTATTTTTCACCTCAAATACAGAATGAAGTGATTTTTTTGATTGGAAGAAAAGTTAAACAGCAAATCTTAGAAAAAGTTAAGTCTGCCAAATTATTTTCTATAATATTTGACTGCACTCCAGACAGTACTCGCACTGAGCAGATGAATCAGATTATTCGGTTTGTTAATGTATCAGGAGGAACATGTCAAATTAATGAAAGTTTTATAGACTTCATCAGCACAAATGAGAAAACGGGAGAAGGTCTTTCCGGTGATATCTTTCAAAAATTAAATGAGGATGGTCTCAGTATTGCCAACTGTCGGGGGCAAGGATACGACAACGGCAGTAATATGGCGGGAAAATATAATGGTGTTCAAGCCCAGATTTTGCGACAAAATGATCAAGCTCGCTATGTGCCATGTGCAGCTCACAGTTTAAATTTGATAGGTGCACATGCTGCTGCGATTTCACCTGTGATGATTGGATTTTTTGGAACTGTTCAAAACGTGTTTAACTTTTTTAGTGGCTCAACAAGAAGGTGGCAACTTGCACTGAGTAACAGTGGCATCACTCTAAAAGGACACTGTCAAACAAGATGGTCTACGAAAAGAAGAGCTGTAAGCGCTTTAAAGAGAAGAGTGAAAGAAATATATTCAGTTCTGAACGAAATGACAGATCGAGAGAAGTGGAATTTAGAAACTACAGTAGGAGCTCAGGGATTAATAACACAAATCAATTACAAATTTCTCTGTCTTTTGGAAATTTGGGAAAGAATCCTCGTGTCTATCGACAAAATCAATAGAGCTCTGCAAAAAGAGTCTGTTTCGATCGGTACGGCAAGCAAAATGATAGAGGGACTCTCGAAGACCATTCAGCTAATAAGAGATGAAGGGATTGAGAGAGAAATGTCATTTGCTACAGAAACTGCGAAAGAAATGGGCATTAATGCCCATTTGCCTGAAAAAAGAAGAAAAATAGCAATTAGAAAACTCACAGGTGCAGGAGCTGAAGATGAAGATTCGTGCTCTCTCAGTCCTATCAACGAGTTTAAAAGAGAGGTTAATGCAGTTTTGGACCGCATCTTATCGGAACTCACAACAAGATATAAAGCAATGGCTACAATATCTGACGATTTCTATTTTTTGACAGGTCCAGCTTTAAAAAACGAGTCTTTGACGGATCTTAAACAATATGCTGCTGATTTTAGCGTAAAGTATTCCAATGACATTGACTCTGTTGAACTTTCATATGAAATTGACACTTTCAAATTACAAGCGAAAGAGCTATTGGATCTTGACAAAGCCACCCCACTGGATCTACTAGAAAAAATAGAAGAGTTTTCACTGGGAGACATTTATCCAAATATTCAAATTGCGCTTAGGATATATCTAACCCTCCCTGTTACGGTAGCTTCTTGTGAACGAAGTTTTAGTAAACTCAAATTAATAAAAAATTATTTGCGAAGCTCAATGGGACAAGAGCGTTTGTCAAACCTTGCAATAATTTCAATCGAGCATGAGGAAGTCGAAAAATTAAACTTAGATGAATTGGTAAATGAATTTGCATCAGTCAAAGCTAGAAAAGCTGAATTTTAATGAATTGCGCAGCAAATTCAACTAAAAAAAGAGAAGTTATTCAAATGCCTTTAAAAGTTAATATTTTTGGCTTGAGAAATGGTTATTTTACGTTAAAATGCAGATGTTTTCAATATTACAGGCATTGTTTTACATAAATTTGAAGCAAATTAACAGTTTAAGATTAAATACAAAGGTAAGAATTTAGGATCGTGTTTCTTTTTTTTTTATGTTTCCACAAAATCAAAATTTTAAAGCTTTATGTTCATGCAAAACTTTGTAAAGAAACTTTATGGATCTCTCTGTCAGTTAAATTTCCATTTTGTGAAAAATATGGTATAATGATAAAATAGCACTTATAAAAATGGATTAAATTTTTCTGTTATTGCTGATAAAATTTAAGACAACAACAAATGTTAAGCATTTTTTCATTCGTCAATGAATTATTTTTAACTTATATATATATATTTTTTTTTAATGGAAAAAAAAGATAATAGCTCATTTACAGTTTAAAAATGATAGTTAAACTTCCAAAGTAGAAAGATCTTTACTAAAGTTTGAATTGTGAAGTTTTGCGTATCTGCTTATTTTCGCTGTTTGTAGAGAGAAAAAAGCACAGCTTTCTAAAGGAAATGTATGAAATAGGAGTGAAGTTTTATCTACGTTAATTATTTATTCACATAATAATAAGTAATGTAAAGCATGAAAAGTCTTATTTGTAAAAATAACCGCACTCTAAGAGTATCCAATATGTAGAACTTTTATTTTTCCAGTATATTATGGGTCGTATTTATTGAGCCAATTTCAGATTAATTATATTTGATTTGCTTTCCTAATTATACTAGAATTGTTCAAAAGTTGTGATTTTTATTTTAAATGTGAAAATTATGTTTATTGTATATATTTTTCTATCGTTTTGAAACAAATTGTATTTTGAATTAAAGCTGTATGAAAAAAAAAAAAGTTTAGCGACGAAGTGCAGGTGTTATTGGTTTTATTGATTTTATGTGAAATGATTGGGAGAGGGAGAGGCTCCCTGAATTAAATTTGTTAGGAAAGGGAAAATTCCAATTTTGTACCAGACATTAAAATACGAGTAAGCGCACATACCATACAATCTAATGAGAATTAAGATTGGGCATCATTAAAAACATTTTTTAAAGAAAAAATAAATCAAAGTTGTAATGTTGTCTCAATTTTTTTTCAATCGATCAATCAAAATTTACTGGATAAGGAACTGTTTTGGGAGGTCACTGCTGTGACCTCCCATGACCTCCCATCAACGTGAACCTGAGGGGGCGCAATTTCCGAAGTACGCCACGGGCGCTGGCCCCCCTAGCTACGCCTCTGCTCATCCCCAGGATGTTGGTTGGACTGTCAATGGATTCAGAGGGATTTGTGAACTCCCACCTCTTAAATCGCATTTTCTTTCCGTCATAATCTCTGTAGCAACTTTAATAAACAGTTTCAATTCTTCTCTCGTTTTGACACTGGCTACGCAGTTATCCACATAGAAGCTGTTTATTAGTTTTCGGATAATATCTTCAGGATATTTTTCACATCCTTGGGTTGCTTCCTCTAGTTTTGTCTCCAAGTGGTATTTGATAGTTGACGCAAGCAAGAAAGGACGGCAGGAAACTCCAAATACAACTCTACAATGACGATAATACTTAAGTCCTCCATCTTCTTTATACCACAGAAATCGTAAGAAATCTCTGTCCTTCTTATTGAGACTGATTTGTAGAAATGCTTTACGTATATCAGCTGTCACACCAAATTCATACAAGCGAAATCTCAATAATACAGAAGGAATCAGTTCTATCAGATTTACCCTTTCTCTACACAATCATTGAGACTGGGGGCTCCTTTTTGTTTAGAAGAAGCGTTGAACACTGGCCTTATTCTCGTGGTACTGTTCTCCTTCACAACGTGACGATGGGGCAAATAGTGACATGAGGACTCAATTTCTTCGTTAGGAACCTCTTCGATAATTCCTTCTTGCTCCCATTCTTTGAACACTTTGCCATAATCTTCATACAGACCTTCATTTTTTAGCTTGCGGGCTGTCACTTCCAATCCTCTAATTGCCAAATTGAAGTTGTCAGGTAAAGGCAAATGTGTGTCGAGCCAAGGTAAATCCACAAGGTAACGTTGATCTTCATCAACTCTAACAGTCCTTAAGAAGTGTTCCATAGTAGCCTCGTGAAGCTCTTCTTTAGTTTTCTGTTCGGAAGGATCTCTTATTCCTGTGGAATCTAGTTTCCACATCTCAGAAATGTCCATTTCTTTCACAAAGAGGGAAGTTACCATCATAGAACTACTGGAAGATACATTGCTTTCCGGAACTTTTCCGGTCAGAGTCCATCCAAGTGACGTTTCAATAGCCACCAATCCACTTGACAAGACTTTTCGCTTACCTGTTAATAACTTTCCAAAGAGATCAGCACCTATAAGTACTTAAAGTGGCTGTGGTTTTTCACCAACATCACTTAAAGTTATATTCAGTTCTCGAAGCTCTTCTAGCCATGGTCCTACATTCACAGGGGAGACATCATTGCAGATAGTTTCTTGATCCAACGCTTCAAAGTTGCATGCAAAACTACTATTAACATTTCTCAATCTAATCCTATAACGAGTATGAGAAAATTCTCTTGTTTTAACACCGCCAAAGAGAGAGTGTATTAGTGTCTCCTTCTTCACAGACGAGTATCCCATATCTTCAGCAAGACTTTTTACAATATAAGAATTTTGTGAGCCGGTATCAAGAACTATTCTCACGACGTATTCCTTCTTATCTGACATTAGCTTGCATTTGAGAGTCTGTAGGAAGACTTTAGGCCCTGTGCTTAGGTTCGACATGTTTACTTCGATGACAATTTCCTTTTCTTCGGACTTCTTCCCGTCAATTTTCTTTGACTCGATTTCTTCACACATTAGGGGTACATGCTTTTTACAACAAATACAGCATCTCAGAGACGCATGGCATTTTCTGACGGGGTGACCGGGCGTTAAACAGACGAAGCAACAATTTTTCTCCCTAAGAATCTTTTGTTTATCAGATAAACTCATTTTCTGTGCAGCGAAACAATCGGCGCTAAAATGAGCTTTTTCGCAGAAAACACATAACTTTTTAGCCTCCTGAGTACGTGGATGTGTGAAAAGGTTAGAAGCTGTAGGTACTTTATTCTGTTTTTCTCTGGGTTCGAATTTCTTACTTTTGTAACCACTGTTATCCTTCTTTTTATTCAATCCGAAACCTTGCATCGCCAAACTAATTCTTTCCTCGGATTCTACTTCAGATTTCAAGAACTTGAGCAAGCTACTGAGCCTTTCTTGTGGCTCCCCATTGTGATTGAAATCAGGGTTCCTTTGTCTTTGCCATGCCCGTAATATATCTTCAGGTAAACATGACTCCACTAAAGGATGAAGAAGAGCAGCGCTTTTATCCGTTGTTACACCGAGAGTCTCTAGCGCACGAATCTGTGACTCCAAATTATCGTAAAGTGCACACAAATTAGTGGTAGATCCCTGTGCAGCATTTTGAATGACCAATTTCAAAAGTTCCCTAACATAGAATTCTATCAATAAATCATTTCGACCAAACCGACTTTTTAAAGCATCTACGGCTTGTGAATAGTTGGCGCCAGTTGGCGGGAAACTTTCAACTACTTCCCTAGCTCGTGAACCACTAATAGTTGACTGTAATAAATATTGAAATTTGTTTTCGGGAGCTATATCTACATCGTTGTGAACATGCTCAAATTGAGACCAAAACTGCAGCCAGTCCTTCAGTTCTCCTGAAAATTGTCGCAATTCCAATTTTGGTAAATGAAACTTCTTTTTTACGTTACCTGATGTCTCAGGAGTTTCATCTGGTGCACTCAATGCTGTTCGAGCATTTATTCGGGCTAATTCTAGCTCATGTTGCCTTTGGCGCTCATTTTCAGCGTCTTGGCGCTTTATTTCCTCATCTTGGCGCTTTCTTTCCTCATCTTGGCGCTTTCTTTCTTCTGCTTCTTTTCTCTCTTCCGATTCTTTTCGCTGCCTTTCTTCAACAGCAGTCGCCAACACAGTTGTGGCGAAATCCGGATCCGATTTATATTCTTCGCTGTTTATAATTGCTTCTTTCAACGTATTGATAGTAACTTTTTTCGGTAAAGAACCGATTATTTCTTCGCATAAGAACACCAAATCCTCTTTTTTGAATCCTTTTACAATTTGAAAAATCTTTTCGCTTTTATTCATCTTCGAATCTACAGAGTTTTAGTCCTGTCAAACGGACGCCAAAAATATTTCTAACTGAACTAATATTTCTACGGACGCCACTATTCAAACTGAACCACGGGTTCACCAGGTTGAATGGAATAATGTTCAAAATGAAAACTTAACAATAATTTTAATATTCTTCAAAATATTTTACCATTTCCTTTTTAAACAGCTTAATCCAAAAGAGACAAAGTTCTAAACAAAATTTCAAAGTGATAACGAAATAATACACTAATATTCTCACTGTTGCCACTTGCAGAAAAGTAAAAACCAAAAGATAAAATTCTCGCGAGCAGGAATTAATAATTAAAATGTCACATTATTTTGCAATCTCGAACAAAAATGTTGTTAGATTGGTGACGCTGGCAAACTGTGAAAATATTTTACTATTTCACTTTGCTCCGCAATATTTCACTTTGCCCCACATTCCCCTACTTATTTGTGCGAGCATTTTTCTTTCCTCATTTTTGCGCAAAAATGCTTTAATATGAGGCATATTTATACAAAAATGCTGCTTAAAATTGGGAAAAACTAATAATTAACAGTTACTTAGCTAGCTTATGTTACCAGTGTCTTAGTAACGAATCGGTTGACGCTTCATTCGTCAAAATCGGATGTATAGTTTAGGATCTACAGTGCTTTTTAGCACTCGTCAGCATGGAATAGGAATTATGGAATAAACGAGATGGATGGAATAAACGAGTTGGGGGTGTAGTGTACATAACCCTTCCGTAGTCGGGTAAAAATGACATTTCTATGATAGTTGAAACAAAATACGTGTTCATTCTTTATGTTCACTAATTTTCAGGATAAATTTCCAATTTGTTCATTTTGAAACAGGTACTATGTTATATTAACTATTTCACTTTGCCCCACATTCTCCTACTACTAGAATATCAGTTCCTTTACTCTCTGTTTAAGTTTTCACAGCGTGCCACTACTTCAATTGAGTTGTTGGTGTTAGGAACATTTTTCAAGAAGCAGTTGCTGTTACTTGCATTGGCATCAAAATCTTCAAAAGGGCATTTGATGCCTTTAACGGTTCCTGAACTGATTTACAGCGACTTAGTGAGGCACAGAGCCAGGACCTGATTACCCAAAAGGCTCAGAAAGCTTGAGCTTCCCCTCAGAAATCTCAAAGGGCCCGAAAATGACAGGAAAACTGCTTAAAACCCCCCAGTTCCCACGTTTTAATTCGATTTTAAAGATAATTTGTTCAATATAGTTTGGCACAACTGTGTTACTATGGATTTTCATGCTAATTTTGGGAAGTGATAAATCTCATTCAATGACAAACCATCCTTATTTGCTGAGAATTATAGCGCAAGCATGTACGCTAAACTTTAATCTAAAGTTTGCTGGGCCACTTTAAGAATATTTGTAGCATTTGTGAGTTTTGTTTCAACGTGCAGAGTTTTCCAAAAAAATTCTTTAAACGAAAAGTGGAGGGCCCCCACCTAAGACTGAGCTTTCCCTAACTTCAGAGGTTAATCGGGCCCTACACCAGAGCCAGTCGTGCTCGCCTCCTCCCCCCCCTATTTATTATATTCTCTTATACAGCTTGTTATATAACACCGATCAGTGTATCATAGTATGAATCCTTGAAAAACTAGAATATTTTATCAAATGAAAATATTAAATCATTTTGCTCTCGGAAAAAAATTAATGAAATGATATTAATCATGGTTTTATGTCAGATTTGAAGAAAATCGAATTGTGAAGCAAAATTCCAAAATATTTAATTGTTATTTTTGTAGATGATTCAAAAAGGGTTCGTAGAGACCGCAATGAGACCTGTAGTGTGTTTTCACTGAACCATGCCGTAGTGAAGTGTTGGAAGTGGCCTAATTGGATGTAAGTTTTCTTTATGTTCTTTCATTTTTTTTTTTAAACAGACATCATCTTGTTTTAGAGCGTTCAGAATACAGTAAATTTTCGGGGCTGTATGTCTATACAATGATGTACAATCATGGAAAAACAAAAATCCAAAACATTCATAGTTTTTTGTCTACATCAGTGGTTCCCAACCTGGGGGCCATCGCCCCCAAGGGAGCGGATTGGCTCCTCAGAGAGGCGCAGTAAATTCTAAAGGGGCGATGAGTAATTAGAAGAGAAAGCGGTAGGTAATAAAAGGGTAGCGAACATCGAAATTGTAAACATGTACGAAACCGGGTATTCAGAGTTCAGACAATTAATCACAAGTAAAGAAAGAAACGAATTGAAGTTCAATTCCTCCTTGCTCCTTGGATGAACCGACATCCTCATATGAAAAATTCCACAGAAGCATTAGGGTGGGGGAGACAGGCAGGTTTTACAGGAACTATATAAAATGGTAACGGTATCCTGAAAGTTTGATGAAAGTAATTTTGAAATATTTCAGCAATTGCGACATACAATGTGCCTACGGATACGGATTTCAACTGGAGTACGACTTCCTTTCCATAGCAAATGTACACTGCAGATTCTCCGAAAATGTGTGGAAGCCCAAAAAATTTGCAGACTGCCAGCGTAAGTTAAACTTTTCTTATTTTTTACTCTTGAGTTGCCTCAGGTTTTATGAGTCATGCTCAATTTCGAAGACAGGGGTCAAGCTGACGTCACAGATCAAGATCAGAGCTGCAAGAACTTGCCCCCCTCCCTAAGATAATGTGTTTTCAATAAAGATCTTGGGATTTTGTGTCTTCATGTAAAGCATGTTTTCAGTTTCATGTCCTCTCAAATTGAAAATTTCGAGAAAACGTGGCAAAACGTTGAGTGGGCAAGTATCACAGAATATGGAATCGAAGGAATTGAAAATAATATAAAATGCAAAATTAATGATGTTCAGGAGGGAAAATCACACAGTAAATAAAACGGACGAGTTTGACTGTAGCAGGACCCATCCGATTTCAAAATGAGTAAAGAATCTGAACTGAAACGTGTAAAAACAGTCAACATGCTCATTTCATTAAAAGTTGGCAAACTTGACTTTGAATAGCCTCTTTAATTTCAAAATAGAGTTTAAAGTTCTTTATGTACAAAATCTGTACTGTCCAATTTCGAAAGGCGCGCCTAGCACCGGTGAACGGTTCAATTTCAAAAAGGGGTGACAGCTTGATTAAGAAAATGCACCATGGCAATATTTCTGCTTAGTCCGATATTATTTTATTCTTCTGGACAAGGATTTGGAATTGAATTAAAAAAAAGAAAAAAAAAAAAAACATGAATGCAAGCCAAACCAACACGTCAAATAAACGAACCCAACGAAAAGCAAAACAAAACCAAGCAAAATCTCCTCACATTCCTTATCTCTCTTATCCCCCTATTTTAACAAATCAGTATTAACCTGAGGCATGCGCAAATGCGTCCGAGGTCGCTGAAAAAAAATCAAACAGTAGCTTCTTTTAGTAGCGTAGTTTTTTATCCGTAATGAGGGAACTGTGTGTTTTTTCGTTGTGTTCTCTTGATTGTTTCAGAATTTATTAATTCGTCATTTTCCTCTTTGTTTGACCCAATAGAAAAAAAATTAAATCTGAATATGACAATAGTCAGCTCCCCCCCCCCCCCGAAAGATTGCGATTGCAGGCCACGAGCGATATTTCATTATTTCAAGTCACGAGCCGCCACTGACCTCGGATGTCCCAGGATTAAAATTTTGAATGAGCACGTCAAAAAATGCAAGTGTTAGCCCTCAACGGAAGATATAATAAAAAACGGGAGGTTAAAAATAATCATCAGCACTTAGTTGTTAATGTCTAAGCGATAGAAGAGTGCATACTGAGAAAAAAATGGTCGCGTGTTACAGAATCAGATGCAATCGGATTTCGAAATGCATAAAAAGTCTTGTGTAAAAAAAGTCCGGAAAGTATAAAGGGCCTTGCTCCACGTTGACGTAAAGCAGAAAAATAAAGCAGAAACGTAAAATGGATTACATAGTATTCCTATGGAAAGTACCCGGATTTTCGGTTTCTGCCTTCGGTTTCGGTAGCGTTTTACGCTGATGTGGAGCAGGGCCCTAAAAGCGCAAAAACGCCCAAAAAGCGTAAATTTCATGCCTGGTGCGTAAAAGTTGGCAGTTATACCATATTTAAAACAATAGAACATTTTTTAGAGAAGCATAATTTTCCCTTTCGGCACAAAAATGCTAAAATAACCCTTTTGTAGCAGATTTTTCTTTGGCACGATAAGGCGCATTAGTGTAACACATTCCCAGTTATTGAAATACACATACTATGAATGAAGGAATGAATTTAGAAGGTTCAAAAAATCAATTTTTCGGGGATTTTCTTCAGAATTAAAAAAAAGCAAGTCTTGTGAACTTTTTAGATTATTTTATTACATCTCTGAACATGTGAAGAAAACCTTTTTCAGAGAAAAATATTCACATGCAACTGATTTTTATGCACACTCGTGCAACTGCTGTTTTCAATGGCAGAACAGATGGAGCTCCTCATTTTCATCTGAAACAAAAAAAAAAAAAAAAAAAAAACCAAACATCATTTTAATTTTCATACATTTTTCTTTTTACGAACTAAAAAATTATGATACTTGAATATTTTCTTGGGTTCGAAAAAAAAAAAGTAAAAGAAAAATCCTTTTAACTTGCTAAAGAAATAGTTAAGATTTTTTTTTTTTCAGAAATGCTTTCTGTTCATTTCATTTCACACCTCCAGGGTCCCCCGTACCTACCACAGCTTCGTGGTTTAACCGGGATAGGGCCCTGAAGGGCGCTCTGTTCTTAATTTTGAACCAGAACCTAGGGTCGAGTAAACCCTAGGCCCGGCACCCCCAGAGGTATCGTTTCACTTGGAGGACTTTGTGACCACGACATTTTTAACGCCTCCCAGCCACCATTAATCAAGACGGTGGATCTTTGATCTGCTGGGATCGAACCCGGGTCCCTCCGGACACGAGTCCAATGCCTTACCGATCGGGCCACCACGGCCCTGCTTTCTGTTCAAACCGAAGAATTATTTTTGAATATTAAAATGGTGTTTTTACTTCCTTTTACGTAGTAAAGGAAGTTATGTGATCGCGAAAAAAAAAAAAAATCACTCAAATTTGAGTCTAAATTTTGGTTTTGCTCACCCCCGAATGAATGTTCAGCAGTTTTTTCGACCTGTCAGCACGTGCATATGTACCTATACCTACCAACATATAAGCAGCCGAAAAATCCTTTTCAACTACCCCGAGTTAATTACGACGTGTTTTCTCGTGACGTCTGTATGTCCGTATGTGCGGATGTATGTGCGTATGTGGGTTGCATAAGTCAAAAACTATGTGCCGTAGAAGCTTCTAGCTTGGTAGGCTCTGAGGATGGTCTAGTTGTGCACTTCCCCTTGTGGTTGCATTTGAACGTTCCCAATGTGGTGTTTTACCCCTAGTTTGGGGTAAATCAGTGTTAATTTCAATGCAGACTCAAGTGATATGAATTGGCGAGACCACTTGGCGATATGTAGCCAAGCTTTTGGTAGCCAAATGTTTGACGCCAACTTGGTGACATATTGCCAAGTTGGCGACAAATTTGGCGAAAAAAATATTTTTTTGAATTTGGGTTCAACTTGGCGCCATAAAAGGAAGTAGTGTGGGGTCCATACCAGATTTTTTTTTTTCAGATGAAAATGGTGAGCTTCATCTGTCCCACCGAATGAAAGCAGTTGTACGAATGTCGGAATGTCGTGCGTAGTAATCGGTTGCATGTGAATATTTTTCTTTAAAAAAATGTTTTTTCCCCATGTTCAGACATGTAATAAAATAATTTTAAAAGTTCGCTAGACTTGCTTTGGATTCTTCTTAAATAATCATAGGAGGAAGTCATCACCGCAGATTTCTTAAAAACATATTCATCCACATAGGAAATGATAAAACAAATACTAGTAGAAAAGTAAGGCAACACATCCCTGCAAGCAAAACCTCTTGCAGCAATCTTGACAGATCTTGATATTGTACTGACAGCGTCAATATTGCGATTTTAATACTGCATGAAGATTGCATAAATATTGTTATAACAAGACGAATGCAATATTATACATCTTGACACATCAATATTCATTTCGTCTTGCAATATCAAGATTGCATAAAGTTTTAAAAACAATATTGTTATAACAAGACGTATGCAATATTGCATACACATTAACATATCAATACTGATTTTGTCCTGCAATATCAAGATTGCATAAATCTTTGAAAAGAATGTTCTTGATATCTTACTGATGCCAACAAGATCATTAGGGCGCATAATATAAGAGAGGCGCATGCTCTGACATCTTGCATAGAGATTTGACATTGCCTTGTCATGACAAGATCTTGACATTTTCCTGTAATGACAATCTGTATGCAATATTACAAAAACAAACAAATATTAGGTTTCATACTCCTTGACAGACAATTTTGTAGCAAGATGCTAACAAATCAGTAACATAACAATTAACAATCTTGAGGCAAGATTGCCTTCTTGACACATCAATCTCTATGCGACCTTAAGGCAACAAGTTTTGCTTGCTGAGATAAAATTTATTTATCATGGAAATGTTATTCTAGCTTTGTACCTCTGCAAAGTGCTTCTGATCACACCTGGAGAGGTCTACTGCAACGCTGCGTCACACAAACCTGCTTACTGCGACATAGCCTGCGAAGAGTATGGGATCTACAAAGCCACAGAGTGGAAGAGATACGAATGCAAAGACAACAATTTCATGGCCTCGCTGCCTCACTGTGCTGTGGTGCAGGATTCACGTAAGTTTCTTCTTGATTAGCCAATATTGTGATATTACCATTTTGGGGCTACGTGGGCCCAGAGGTAGAATACTCTCCTCGTAAGCAAGTGGTCGCGGATTCGAATCCCGCCTTGCCCATGGATGTTATTTCATCCTCTCTGTGTCGTAAATCTATCCTGTGTTTGTAAGGAGGCAAGGCGCATAGTACGCAGTCCTCGTGTATGTTTGAAGCTGATGGCTTCTGAGAAAAAAAAAAAAAAATTACAATTTTTTAACCTTTTTGAGCTGGAAAACATATCTTCTAGACTTCTTTTTCATAAACATAATGACAACCCAGGATCGAATCCCTTCCTAGAACTCATCCTTCAGTTTCGTCAAGGCTACACTAGATAGCGTTTTATACAGGCTTCTTCATTACTCAAAACATCAATGGTAAAGATTTGCCCGCTAGAGAGCGCTGAACAACGACCTCCCAAATGTTTGTTTACATTTATTAGCACGTTGTTTCCGCTGTAAAAAGTGACGTTTATCCTATCTTTTAGGGTTAAAAAGTATTGATGTAGTTAACTGAAGTGGAGTACAGAGTGAATTGATGCCGAAGGCCCTCTTAGTACTGCTTTTTAGGGGAAATAAATTCCCTTTTCAGGTAAAGTTGGTCGTAACTCATGATTCAGTCATACGACATTCATTCATTGTTTACTTTCTTCGAATTAGCAACATACAGCAATGGCGTTCAATTTTGACATCTCTGCATTAATAAAATATACGCTTTTCTTCGCAGCCGATAAATAAAAATGTAGCAATGAAATAATATTGTTCTATTGACTATTTTGTTTCATTACTGTTGCTCACACGATCTTAATTGCTACGCAAAAGCTCAGATGTTCATTTTGATAGCGTTGACCCATCAGAGCGATAAATGGCGAATCTATTCGTTTCATTTTGATGCCCCAGAATGAAATGTACACTAATGAAGCGATGGTGTTCAACGGAAAGACGATTGACAACAAAACATATTAATTTCTTTAGTAAAAACGAAATGAGCATATATAATCGTTTGGTACTAAAGAGCAATACAAGTACGAAAAAAATAAACAAAACTACAATATTACGACGACGAACTGTAAAATTTTGTTTGCATTTACACAACATTAAAAGGTAATGTTCTTTTTATGTTAAATTTCACACATTGATAATATTTCGATAATTGGGAATCTGCTGTGGTTGCCAAATTTTTGGCGATAATTACTTTATTTTGTTGCTCTTTAGTTTATGTTTGCGAAGGAAGTATATTTTCCTCGCTCATAAATTGGACACAAAGATTTAACGCCAATAGTGAAAGATAACCAGACTTCCAATCACCGAAATCTTCCCTTTTTTGTTTCTAATTTCACACATAAGTTTAATACTTGAAAGTAAAATAATGGGCCAACTGAAAAAAAGCTGCGAAATAATGTGAGAATTCTTATTAAAAAACTCGCCAAATCAACTTCAAAAGCTCCATTAGCATGTAACATAACAAGTTTAATAAATATATCGAGCCATTATTATCATTGAAATTAAATTAAAATGCAAAATAAGAGAAAAGAAGACGATGCAAGCTTAAAATTTTAATCTTCGCTTAGGTGGTAAGAAAATACATCGCCAAGTTAAAAAACGTACCTATAACTGAAACGTACATACTACCAAAGATCTCGGTTATTGAAATATTCTCAAAAGCTTTACGGAGAACTTCCATTAAAACGTAAAAAAATCGCCAAATAAATTAATTTGACCATCCAAACTCATCAAAAGTTTTGATGGAACTATTGTTCCAAAATCGCCATTTATGGCCCATAATGATATTTTCACCTATAATCCTAGTTTTATAATTACAACATTTTTGTACTTTTATGGAAACAAAATAGAAGTTTTTGTTCTTTTCTGAGTATTTATGTTCGAGTTCTTTAAATTACTTTTGAAAAGTGTCTCAAAAAGAAAATAAACTTTTATTTTTCAGTATCTTGAACATTGGTTAGCTTGCAGGGACGTCATTTCAAGTTTTTTTAATGGGGGGGGGGGGGGGTTCAAACACAATGCAATTTCATCCGAAAACATTAAAAATCACACCCACTTATATGTAAATATGTTGATTTCTCAAAGCCGGGGGGGGGGGGCAATTGACCTCCCCTGCCCCCTAAATGACGGGTCTGTTAGCTTGACTATTTTTCTTGGTCCCTAGTACTTTAAGATACTGAAAGAGTTCACCATGTATGTAAAATACTTTCGTGAAACTAATGACCTTGATCTGAAAATTTCACACGAACAAAACTGAATGTTGATTATGTATAAAGTTGAAATATTTTGTGAAGCTTAAATTTTGGTGAGAATAGCAAGCTAGCAAAAATGAATGCTTCTACAGTATATGCACATTAGTACACTTCAACCACACTTGCAGCAGTTGCTTGCTAACATTTGGGGACAAGGTGGCGACAAACGATCTTGTCCCTTGGTTGTATCCCGTAGTACCGAGCTTGGTAATTGGTGAGCACCTGGATGACAGTACATAAAATGCCTTCATTAACTCTTTTTTTTTAGAACAACATAATTTCTGGTAACACTCTTAATTTGTATTAATACTTAGCATCATTTTTCAACTGTTGTTTTATGAATTATTTCTAATATCTTTGTCTGTTGCTATTATTACAGATTGAAAACCAAAGAAAAGGACAAAATTAGAAGAAGTACTGCATTGATGTGAAACCATGACATTTTCTTTTGATATAGTTTTTGCAAAAAACAACTTTTTTACACGTACATGTGTATAGTTTGTTGATATATTTTGTATAATAATGCCACTTGTTTAGTTGTTATACAGAAATGATATGCATACACGATGTAAAATATTTTGAAGATGTAATAATACTTTTATAACCTTGTACATAGTGAATAAGACTATACTAAATAAGCTATGACTTTTTCTGCAAAACTTTTATGAATATTTTCACTTCCACCAGAAGGAAAAAAAACTAAGAGTGGTCTCATTCACTAATTTCCCTGTTTGGCAATATGTTTTAAAGGAAGTGTTAGTAGCACTTGGAAGCAATGTAAAGGGTGGAGGCACTTATTACACTAGTCGACAAATTTTCACTTTTTTTCCCTAACAAAGATGAAATTAACTGTTTTTAACTAATTTTGCAGTGTAGAATTCAAAAATAATAGTAAAAAAGCTGCAGCACGTACAGTTTTTTTGTTATGAATTTCTAAAAAGTACTGAACATAACTGAAAAAACAGATAAAACACACCATTTTTCAAGACGAAAGAATCATAATATTAACTCCAAACTTTTTTTGAAGTTTCAAGAGAGACTTAAAGCTTAAAATCATGACCACTAATAGCAAAGAAGGGGTTCTTGGGGGGGGTGTACCCCCTAAAAATGAGCAAAAAATCAACAAAAATGATCTTTTAATTCTTGTTTTTTTTAAATGACGTTTAAAAAAAAAAATTCGATGTAAAATCAGAGGATAGGACCCCCTCCTATGATTCCTACGTCCGAAAAAATTTTCGCGCTGTAAAAAATAAAAAAAATTAAAAACCGATTTTATGACTGTCGCACGCTAAATACGAGACACATCGCAGGTCTTCAGAAAGGTTGCGTATTCTTTCTGGTTCTTATGTAAAATTATCTCCAAAATCCAAATATAGTCCCTTTCCTCTCCATCACTCTCCACTTTTTGCCGAAAGCTTCCCCCACCCCCCTGCCCCCTCTGATACTGCGTGATGCGTGATACTGATGAAGCGTGTGTCAGTCTTAAGATCTTTTTTTTTTTTTTTTAATTTTATTTTACAGCGCGAAAATTTTTTTGGGCATAGGAATAATAGAAGGGGGTCTTATACTCTGATTTTACACCAGAAAAAAAATTTAAAACGTCATATTAAAGAAACCAGAATAAAAAGATACTTTTTCATGATTTTTTGCATATTTTGAGGGGATACACTCCCCTCGTCCCCCCTTTTTGTTATCGGTGGTCATGATTTCGGAGTTTGAGTCTCCCTTCACCTCCAAAAAAATTTAGGATTCAATATTTTGCTCCTTTTCCCTCCAAAAATAGGCTTTTGGTGCGAAAATCATAAAAAATAGTAAAAAATTATTTTTTTTATTACGGAAAATTGAGACGTGGTGGGACTTTTTTACTTGCAGGTATTTAAATAACTATATGAATACGTAATAAAAATAATAATTTGGTTGTTGTTAGTGAACCACTGTCGACCAGTGTTATTAAATGTTCTTAATACTAATGGGAGGGGATGCAATCCAAAGAATCGGTGATGTAGCAAGTAATTTATTTATTTATTTTTGATAGCTTTTCCTTTAAAAAAAAATGTCAGTATACATAAGTAAGACTAAATTTTGGTGACCTCTCAAACATTTTAAGTACTTGAGTAAAAACCAAAAAGCAACGTCTAAAAGCGCAAATAACTCAAGTTAAAAAACGGCAAACATTTTTCAAAGGCATAAAGCCTCCTTCTTCAGTGCCAAGCAAGAAATAGAAAGAACCAAAGTACCGAGAGTAAGAAGGAGGCTTTATGCCTTTGAAACATGTTTGTCGATTTTTAACTTGACTTATTTGTGCTTTTAGACGTTGCTTTTTGGTTTTTACTCATTTGCGCACAAAGTGAACTGTTTTTAATTTTAAGTACTTGCTAAAAATTCAAATCAAAACTATTCTAAACAATGCATAAATCAAATCTATGTATATAAATTTTTAAAGTACATCTTACAAATGTTTCACATACCAATTGAAAATATTTTTCCAAATTTAAACATGCATATGAAAAAAGAGCAAAAGCTACTGTTTCATATACTTTATCCTTCTTTAGTAGATTATGAAATCTCATTTCAAAATCATTCTAAACATCCTTTCATTAACAAAAAGCAATACGTTATAATTTTAAAAAATGAAAATATTGTTTCTTATTTTACATTTTAATTTACTTTTGCTTGAAAAGAAAAACTTTCAACTGCAAATTTGAAGAGTTCCTTGGAGCGAAAATTTAAAGAACACTTATAATTACATTACTTGAATGAAATGAAAAAAAATTGGAAATCTTCTGAATTATCTACATTTGGGGAAGGGAGAGGGGTGATAAATAGTCAGCTATCTAATAATGAAAACAAAATTTGAGATAATATAGCTATGAAGCATTATTAAATCATTTTCTTAAAACATATCATTAATATAATTTTCTAAGTAATCAGATTATTTATTTCTAAATATTTGTGTTCTTATATGTAATATTTTTCACTTGTGTAACAAATGAGAATAAATTCTTTATTTCCAGTGTTACAGCTTAAGTTTTATGAGTTACATTTATTTTTATCAGTAAAATACTTTTTGCTTATTGTTCTTAAGTAAAACAACTCATAATTAAAACGTACTAAATGCAAAACACTCAATGACTGCAGAAACATAAACTCACTTTTTTATTAAAAAGATACTAATGTTAATAACAGCTGCAAACATGCAACATTTATCCATCTACAAATGTTTTGTTCAATTCATTCAATTACAAGAAAATAGTGACACAACACTAAAATATGCTTTTAAATAGTTCAAAATTGCCTGAAAGTTAAACGAAGGAAAATATACAGTCAAGTATAGTAATACAGTCGACGCTCGATATAACGACCGTCTCTGTCCTACAGAAAAGTCTTTATAACGAGTGGTCGCTATAAGAGGTAGAACATAGAGTATGTTGGGATACAGTTGGGAGTTTTCTCACCGGTCGTTATATTAGGATGGTCTTTGTAACGAGTGGTCGTTATAACAACGTCGACTGTATTCAAGTTATCGCGAATTGACTGTATATAGAATAACAGCTACTTTTTGTCAACCAACACAACATACAATGATGATTACCAGAGTAACAAAAGGAAAGGGGTAGCCAATTTTACTGGAATAATAAATATTTTAAATAATAAATACTTTCATGAGTTTGTGGTAATTGTGGTTGTTTTTGATTATTTTCAAGACACTTATGAACTTGACAGACTTTAATGAACATGATTGTAATATTTTCAACGTTATGCAGTCCATGAATGTGAATATTACAACCTTTATAAGGAGTATGTGTTACATTTAAGGAAATTCACACTCCCTTTCAATTCCAACAAACTTCAGTTGCTCCGTTGGACCATATCTATAAAGAAAAAAAACCGTTACTTGGAGTTGAAGAAATTTTATTTGCTTGCTTGAAAAACACACTTTAAACATTAAGCTTAGAATTTTATGTAAAACAAAACAAAGGATAGATTAAGCAGTAGAACCTTGCTTATCCACACTAATCAGATCAAAGGCGATCCAGAGAATCCTTAAACCAGATGATGTGGGTAAAAACAAAACATCTTTAAATAGGTAGCAGAGTTATTGTCTGTTACAATAAAAACTGTTTCGTAACAAAATAACAGAATTGTTAAAAAAGACATCACAAAATATAAAATTTTTTTGCATGATTTTGCAATAAAGAATTGGTCTTCTGCTTCAATACTTTCTTCTATATATTATAAAAAAATGTAAAACGAAAAAAAAAAATCAAGGATTGATTTCAGAAATTAATTGGAAGGAAATTTTCGAACTAACTAAACTTTAAAAGTTAAATTAAAACTAAAAAAATAAAATAAAAAACAAACAAACAAACAAAGCAATCCGTAACCAGAATTACCTATAATCAAAGAACAATTCCTCTCCTGTTTGTATGGCTCTTTTTGCAAAAATACCGATGCGATGATCACCATTTACCATCATCACTTTCGCATAACAATTGGGATTGATGGAATGATTTGCAAACCTTATCTTGTTTCCTTTCCGAGTGGCATCCACCACAAAATCTGAAATAATTTAAATTAGAGCATTAAGTGTTTGCATAACACACATTCAAACCAATTCGTTTTTATAAGTGAAATTTAATATAGTGCATAATAATACCATAAGAAAACATGTTTAGAGTAATTAGCAAAATAAAAAGGGCTCTTAAAAAGTAATAATACTATAGTAATAGTAAGGTACATGAGTATATAAACTGTTAACAAAGAAAGACTTATTTTCAATCATAAACATACAGTTATTAATTCTAGGAGAAAGTAAAAGAAAGTTCATATTTTAAAATGTTTAAATCATCTTACTCAATTTTAAATGCCAATAAATGATGCATTTTTGAATAAGAGTCGCCTACAGCAGTGATTCAGAAAGGTTTTTAAGGCATTGCTGCCTATGAGGGTTTGAGATTTTTAATTTTCCTCTCCCACCTCTGTTTGTATTAACCTCTGAATAAAATATATTTGCGTAAATATTACTTTAAATCATTTTCCAAGTTTGAATTCATGACAGCAATGTAAATGCTTGAATGTTTAAATGTTCTATTTTCAACGGCAGGCAACCCAACTTTATTGCTTTCAGCTGCAGGTTTAGATTAATTCTATAGTTTCCTAATTCAATATGGACCCATTTACCATAGAGACATTTGGAGTGATTTCATGCGTTAAGATCCATTAAGTAGCATTCTTATTTTGGCCTCATTTTTTAATTATCGTTAAAGGTCTTTTCAACACATAGTTAACACCATAATAATAAAAAATTACATTATAAATCCATGTTACGAAAAATTGGTCACTAAGCGGGGTGATCGTTTAGTAGGCCCTGTCAAGGAGGTTTTATTGTACATTCTTTAGTTGACTGGCCGTGATGCCGATGATTGCACAGCTGATGCAGTTTCGTGGTTTCAATCTTGCACACACAAGATTCACTGTAACCCCGAGTTAAGAAGTCAAGGTGTGTTAGATTAGGAAGACTTGTTAATTTGGGTGCTGTTTTCCGAATTTTTTCTGATACAGCCCATGCAACTCTTTATATGTTTTACCGCTCACTTTTCAGGAAACAATGGCAACTACTTCTTCTAACAAGAACCTTTCATTAAACACGTCAAAGAAATCGCAATATTAGTGTTTTGGGGGGAAAGGAACGTTAGTTTGGGAGCATACTGCATCTCTGATTTTCCTTGTAACGAAACACTACTTTTTTAAAATGTAATTATTTACTAAATAAATAAATAAATAAAACTTTCATCACTAACCATTGTTTAAATTAAACAGAAAACTGCACATATATTTGTCATACACTTTCCCTCTTCGGTCAGCTTCATCTTGAGAAATGATCTGAAAAAAGAGACAAGAAATCAACATTACTTTGAGACAAACTAACAACATTAAGTTATAAATTACGATTTTTGTGATTTGTGACGACTTTAAAGCAAATATACTAATTACTTCATCAATGTCAACAGCTTCCAATGCAGAAGTAGCAGTTGGATGACATAATTTCAGCTTTGAGTGCCTGTGGTGGTCGTGTGGTCGGGGTGGGGGTGGGGGGGGGGGGTAGAGTTAAAAGTTTTAAATAATACTCATTGAAAAACTGAAGTTTAAACACAAGACCTTTAAAATTATTTTTTTCCATACACCATTATACTTCTGCTATGTAATTACTTTCTGACGCTCCAAAAAGGTGTAATTTCAATAGCATTTAAATGTCCTGCGTGTGACAGTACACATCACAATTTTTAAAATTGGTTCATAATATTATTTCTTAACAAATGCGAGATATATTTCTATTACATTGGAACCCTAGCTTTCAAATCTGTCTATTTATTTTATCATTTCTATATTAAAAGTGCAAAAATATTAGCTAAGTCAAACAGCAAATTGCAAGAAGTTCACTGCAGATATTCTGCATGTTACTCAGGCAGATAAATTATATAAATTACTAAATTATTTTATAAAATATAACAATATAAAAAGTACATTTACATCACATATAAAGATTAAAAAATTTATGTATTCTTGTTCAATTAAAATGCTAACAAAACGTTGGTGAAATTATATTTTTCGGTGGCGGTCGAAAGGCCCAATACAGATTACAAAGCTGTCTAAACAATCAAACCTATATAACTTTTAAAAAAAAATTCAGATAATTGTATACCTTTTTGAAAATTTAGCTTACGTGATACATTAAATTATAGTGTTCACTATTCATACTGCGATACACTGTCTGCTTTTGTAAAAATGGCAAAAGTTACTAAAACTATTTTTGAATATTACCTCTCCACAGTATTCAGAAATAAATTCATTCTTTTGAGCAGTATCCTTTAAAAATATACCCCAACCAGCTACATCTGATGGAGCTAAAAGAAGATGCTGAAAAAGAGCGAAAAATACAGCGATGTAAAAAAGATTTCTTATTTTTATTTTTAAGAAATGAAAACATAGCAAATCATTTTTAAGAAGTCAGTATTGCCACTCCTTACAAAGCCACAAGTACTTAACAAAAGATATATCAAGTAAAACAACAAACAGTAAATAAAATACATATTACGATAAAAATGTAATGAAATTTTAAGACTACGGCTACTATACATCATGAGGACATAACTAGAGCCACATTATTTTTATACAGATCTCTCAATTTCAAAGGTTTCTGTTTCAGTTAATGCATGTAAGATAAGTGAAGCGATAACAAGTCAGTAATAAATATAACCACCTCTTTTTTGCATTACTTTTGCATTTGTAATAAAATAAGAAAAGAAAAATGAAATATAATGCATGTTAAAAACCGTTGAGAATTTAGGCAACATTTCACTTGATCCTAGTCAAATCACATTACAGCGAATATGAATTGAAATATCTGTTTCAGTGAAATAAAGGTTCAGTCCTGTTTAAATTCCTATTAAGTTGTTTGAATTCCTTTACAAAGGACAAAATTTATGGACTCCTGAAGTTTGCTATACTAGAATTTAACTGTATTACAAAAAAAATTACCTATCTATCAAACATTTGTTGAATGAATTGTGTACTAATATTTCTCTGTTAGGCCAGAAAATACTCGCCACTAGCCCCCTGTCAACTTAGGTCTTAGTTTAGCAATTGAATAAAATACTCACCGGCGACTTTTTGAAAATTACACCAGCCACAAATGATTTTTACTTCAGTGATTTTTTTTAACAAGTCATTTCTATTCCTTCACGTTTAGTATTCCATAATGCAAACTGATAAATTAATATGCAATTTATTTTTTTTTCTTCAAAAAATTGATGGTTAAAATACCATTATCCCATTTGTTAAAAGTATTCATATGTTTATAATGAATAACGTTGCAGTTTGGTCTTCATTAAAAAAAGTCTTGGTCAAAGTGGCTCCTAACGATAAAAAAAAGTGACTACCATATTACCAACCAGTGGCAATTGAATAATAAATTTGAATTTTCATGTCCATTCTCTACACAAATAATAGTTTCAAAAAGTTTTACCTTTCTTAAACCTCTTTGCACACTAACATTTCTGCAAGATATGTTTCGAACATCAAACTGATCTGAAAATTTAAGGGAAAAATTTAAATAAAGTTCACAAAATTGAAGACACTTTCAATAAATCTTAGAAAAGAAAAATATAATAATCAAATATTTATCACCACATTTGGACAGAATTTCAACAATTTCAGGCAACAATTAAGGAGCTGTATTCAGGGGTGATTGTGAGCTCATGAAAAAATACCTGAAAGTTTTAAAGAGAAAATGTGTTGGGGTGGGGGGAAGGGTATTTTTATTTTTAAACCAAGGACCCTGTTACTTAAGCACACCTAATTTAAGACACTGACATTTTGATTTTCATAAAGGATGATTTCAAAAGGATTAACTTATGATATTTTAATATAAAAAAAAGATATTTCATTTAAATATCTCAACTAAGGATAATAAGCATCAAAAATGAGAAAAATTCGATTCTTATATTGGATGCAAATCGATTGCATTTTTTAAAATGAAGGCATCGAAATCACAGAAAGTGTAAATAAAATAATTTATTAAAGTAAAAAAAAAAAAAAAAAAAAAAATAGAATGGCATCATAGCATTTTTATTCGATGAATATTATTAATAATTATCGGTATAATCACTGAAAATTCTAAAAAGCAAAAAAAAAAAAAAAACTGGAGGTGAGAAGATAAAAGCATATTTAAAAATATTTTATTTCCGGTATTTTCGAACATGAAAATACCAGGAAATCCGGTAAAATACTGGAACACAATCACCCCTGTGTATTTATTGTATTCAAGGAAGAGGCTGCAGATAGCCTAGTGAATTGAGCACTGGACTGAATCAGGGAGTTTCAAATTTGGAGCCTGACACTGCCAAACACCCACTAAGTTCATGTAGGGTACATCCTCTAAAAATCCATGTGTGTGAAGGAAAGTCCTGAGGTTAGTCACCAGCTATTAGCTTGGGTGGGGAGTACTGTAGATTTTAACCCGTTCGGGACAGCAGCCCGCAGAAGAAAACGCTCTCTCAGGCCGGCAGCTGTTACCGCGAACTGCACTCACGGGCCGGAGCATTTTCTCCCACTAAGCCTAATTCGCGGTTTAGAAAACTACGCATTACATAATAATCGATAAAATGTACACTTTTCATAGAAATGACACCATTTTTGAAGATGAGATTAAATATAACATATTTTCAATCATAACCAAAAAAAAATCAATAAACTAACTGATATTTAACATTAAAAATATAATTTTATTGTATTTTTCTTCAACTAAAACCACTTAAATTAAACACTAAATATTGACACTAAATAGAAAAGAAACATGAAAAATCTTCACACTTAATATTATGACACACATTAATAATGAGGATTATTGCAATAGTTAATATTGTAAGGCGATATGAAAAATTTCAAAACACGGATCGATGCAGAGCCCCACATTGCACATTTTGCATTCGTAACCAGTTTCACGTCTTTTATTGTGCTTTGAACAAACTGCACATCTCCTTCGAAGCTTTTTTCCATCTTTTCCAAATGAATACTAAAGTAAAACCTAAGTTAGAATGTCTCCCATAAAAAGCCCCATCCTTCAAACAGAACCGAAACTATTAACCCTTTTAAAATGAATTAATATGCTCTTCACCACCTGTTGCAGCCTAATAAATCTCAGACACTTGATATTCCCCTCTCTAATGTCAGAAAAATATATATAAAGGAACCAGAGCAATCTTTTGAAAAAAAAAAAAGTGAATAAGCAAGGCCTGCCTTCATCACATGCTTCTATTTAAACCGTGTTTCTGTTTTCATTACCGCGAACCCAATAAATCTCTCAGATATTTCACATACCCTCTGTTCTGACGTCAGAGAGATATCTAGAAAAAGGAACCAGAAAAATCTAATGAAAAAAAGTGGATAAGTAACGCCATCAGATAGAAGTATTTCGTTCCAAAAGTGCGCCGCCGTAAATATGGGATGGTCGGCCCTGAAAGAAATTTTTCGCTGTCGTATATTTACGTCGGTCGGCCACGTAGGGCAGCTCGCGCTGTCGTACATTTACGGCGCTGGTCCCGAACAGGTTAACTCCCTTTAGTACAACACCAACATTATGTGGGGTCAACATGAGAAATAAGCAGTCATTAGTTGCATTTTAAGATCAAACATTTTGGTTTGATGCATAGATTTTCAATCCTAGGGGCCAAATTTGACATCTAAAACTTAAGATTGCATTGCAGCTTTTTTCCCCACAAGACCTGTGATAAATCCAAATGGTAAATTTAAAAGAAATTTTAAAATGCAATCAACTTTTTTTTTAAACTCATTTTCTTCTATATATTTTATAGATTAAATATGCTGTTGGCATGGTGGAGAAATAATTTGTTAACACTTCTTTATATTTAGATACATATACATTTGATTCCTTAAAAATGGCACCTGTTCATTTTGACGCAGATTCAAATTCTTATTTCTAGCACTGTGTAGGGTCTCAGTGAATCACTTGCCACAGCTTGCGTGGCATTTAAACCTGATAAACCGATTAAATTGGTGGGTGCAGGGTAGTGCTGGGGTACTAAGTGCAAAATATAATCAAAGAATAAAAAGGATTTAAAAAAATCAATATTATATTAAGAAGCTAAATTTTTTAACTTACCTGAGCCACATGTCTGACATAAATCTGGATCACATTCTCTAACAGCAAGATAACAAGGGCACTGTTTCGTGTTACACTGTGCTTTACATCGACATCCAGGAAATCTTTGCTGACCTAAACATGTAAACAGAGTTACCTATAAATATTCCTCTAAAAGTTTATGAAGACAACTGGACACCTCTAAGCTGCTATTTGAAAACAAATCTCAAATATTGTAGAGAATGACAAGATATACTGAGAAGAAATAAATGTCAAAGTTGATTCATTACATTAACCCATTAATGCTTGACATTTTTTTTCCAAAGATATTTTGTATACTGGTTACAAACAGTGTTAAATGGACAGGAAACATAATTTAAAAAATATCATATAAAAATAATTTTTTCATTAAGGAAAGAAAAATCGTCCCTTAAAAGTTACGATAGAACCCAGAGGGTACAAACTTTTTTTACTAAATTCTTTTCTGCCTACGATATAATATTTAAAAAGTCATTTTATAAGAAATAAAATCAGTAATTAACATAAACTGCGAAGCTGGGAATAACTTTGAAAACGTAGCATTTTTTTCTTCAGATTGTGAACGATGTCATTTTTGATAAAGATCATATTAAAACTGCTACAGAACACACTCAAGGCTTGCAGTAGACTTTTTCAAAATTTTAGGGGAATTTTAGGAACATTTTGACAAAATTTTAGGGGTAATTTACGATTTTGTTTAACTACAAATATGTCCCTAACAGTCGTACCCGACAAACCAAACTAAAAACGCATTTTATTTATTATAGCATAAATCACAACCTTCAAATATTTCCACAAAAAAAAGTCAAAACAAAAAAGAAATAATGTTTTAATGTTATATAACATGTTCAAAAGCTAGGCAGTATTTTAACTCGCAGATGTGTTTTCAAAATTTTCCCTTTGAAAGATAGGCGTATCTGAATTTTTTTCAGTTGACCAGCTTCTACAAATATTAATCCTGTTCAACAATTACCTCCATAATGTTATAACTGCAGCAGCTTTCTACAGCTGTTTTAAAACTTGATTTCACTAGATCCAGATATAATATTCATTCTTTGAACTCATTAATATTTTTGTTATTTCAACAAATCGGCAAATTTATTCTTTTTGTTTTTTTTTTTAAACAAATTTGTTTTGAAGTTCTTTATTTTTCATTTTTATTTTTATCTAGTAAAATAGCAGTGCCTAGAAAACAGTTCGAGAAGTTAACCAGTGTGGCCTGTTATTTTCAATGTTACGAATTGAAAACCATCTTGGTTATCGAACAATTTTTAGATAGTATTTTTCTTCCCCCCTCTCCCCCATGTTGAATATAATGTAAAAAAACTAAAACCCATTGATTTTCCATTGCCGAACAACTTTAGAAAATCTTAATGTGTGAAATGTTCTACATGTGGCATGATATTATCATGCCACAGATTTATAAATTCTATTAGCTGCGCTAAATGCACTTTCATTTCAAAGTTTTAAGATTATCTATAAAAAAAAAACCCTGCTTGTTCATATTTTTCTTCAGTTTCTTAATTACCAGAAAAGCTTCTTTTGCATAAAGTTCTTCAGACCTACAACAATCTTTTGATGTGAAACCAGTAGTGATCTATGAATTGTCAAAACTCCATAATATGTTTGCTTTTAAACTCTGAATCCCTTTTCCATCAGAGTATTGTGATATTTGAAGTAGTGTAAATATTTCTGAATAGCAAATTAAGCTGCGGCTACAACTTTATGTATGCTACCTTAAACTCCCAATAAATAACACATGATAAGTTAATGCATTTTGAAGAGCAGAAAAAGTATACAAATGGTGGAAAAAAACTGTTAAGTAAAAATTTTAAAGAACTGTAGGAAAAATTGATAACTATAATTGAAATAATAACCCTGATTTTGAATAGAAAATGAAAGTAAGAAAAAGAAATCATTGGCTTAGTACAAGTCACATCTTTTTACAACAGTTGACTAAGTTTTTAAATAATCTGTTGGATTCCCAAAAATTCCCAAAATCTTTTTGGAGCCAAAAACAAAGTTTGATAGAAAAGAAATGCTACTTTTTAAGAATGCTCATAATTTGAACTGATTCAGTTGCAACAGGAAGGACATTTTTGAATGAGTTGACATTGAATGACGAGCCTACAAATAATCTATAAACAAAATAAAATTAAACAAGGTTCAAACTAATGGTACAAATAAAATTATCAATGTCCAAGTGGTGAATTTACACAGTAAACTAAAACGAGTGAGTTTTATAGAGGCGGATGCAAACAGATTGCGAAATTCGCAAATTATTGAGCGTAGGTGTGTAAGAAACAGCTCAAAGCCAAAAAATTTCACAGGCAAGTGGTGTTTCATTCAGGTAGAGTGGTGAAACAGCTTTTTAAAGTAAAAAAGTTGGTTTTTAAGAGGAAGAATTTTAAGTCTGTTCTAAGATGAAAAATGGTGTGAAGAATGCGTTTTTAACGATATATTTTGTAAAATATCAATTTATCATATTAAATACTAAGGGAAAAGTTTGCTTTTGGCAATAAAATACTTTCAGAAGGTATTTTTAATTCCCTAAACAGCTCCTGTAAATATTTATAATATTTTTAGGAATGCCACAAAATTTTAGTACAATTTTAGGAATTTTAAGAGGTCTGAATTTTTTTAGGAATTTTAGGGGGAATGCGAGCCCTGCACACTTGACAATGGTTTTGTGCTGCAATCTGTTAATAATGAATTGAAACAATACCAAGGTACTAATTGAACACTATTATTTGGTTGAAATGTTCATTTTGGGAAATTCAGACCCTTTTTTGGACCGTCCCTAAAAAGGGACGCTAGGCATTAAGGATGAAAAGACATTCAATATAAGTCAAAGTTTCAAATTAAGAAAAATCAAAGCAATAGCATTTTTTCTTCTTTTCTGATCACTCTTTACAAATGTCCAAGAGCGAGTCTTAGAGCTACAACAATGTATATTTAAAACATATTTTGACTCTAACATTGAAAACTTATAGCTCAAAAAGTAATGTTAAGATTTACTGGGATGAAGAGCGTTACTCACATTCAGAATTGCAATGGCAAAACTTTTCACAGAAATTTTGAGCCATCACGCACGGGCAAGATGAGTCACAGGGATGACCGGGGTGATCACATGGTGTGTAGTTATAAACATGATTGGATGCAGAGTCCTTCTTGAATTGTATTTTCCTACAATGCATAGACCACAATCTCTGTTTCTTTTTCTTCTTTCTTGGAGGGGTGTTATCAAGAGTATTTTCTTCTGGATGATAGTCAGCCAGTTCCTTTTGAGCAAATGCGTAGGTCTAAAGAAAAGAAAAATAATTAAGTACACAGATATACACATTTTTAATTTATGAGTAATATTGTCATTCTTTATAATACAGTGGGCACAAGTTTACAAACTTACTGGTAAATGAAATCAGAATTCTACTGCCATTTCAAATTTTAAAACAATCGATTATGGATCAAATTAAAATCTCACCATTTTAATAGAATAGAAACAGATAAAAGTAAAAAAAACTCAACAGAAACAAATAGCAAAAAACTCAAATTGGGATATAAAAATTCTGGAATTCTCTAAAATATGCAAGTTTTGCTTAGGGCCATAGCCACTTTTGTTTCAGGGAGGCCAAATACATTTCTCGAGAAATTTTGATTTAATTTGATTTCACTCATATATTCTATCGATATTTGCTAAAATAGATTGTTTCAACGAAGAGAGGCTGTTAAAAGGGAATCTTATGTATGATCAAAATAAATGGAAATCACACTCCTACTTATAACTTTATAATTACTTCACCCATTATATAAATTTCAGCAATTTCGAGTGTACTCATAAGCAGTCAAATAATTGACTTAGCCTTTCATACGAGTAATTGAATAGTGTGAATTTCCCTTTGTTTTTTTCCAATAGGTGGTAGTGAGAGCATCTTATCTAAAAAACTAGAACTTTTTAAAACAGAAACTCTTAATAGAAAAACCAGTTTTCACTACAACAAAAAGTTCAGTAAAACATGGGTTACCTATAGAGGAATACATTAACGAAAAACGGTACATTAACTTATAAAGTTAAGAAATATACCTGTGCACAGGTTTTTGCAGTTAACATCTGGGCGATTGCACAGTAATTTCCAATAAAAACTTTCCATAATACTCGAAACAGTGATTGTTCAGCACCGGTCCAAGCAGTTTCCAGATCTTTCAGATTTAGTTTACTTGAAATTGTATGATTTAGAATGCTGAAGTTTCCTGAAATGTTTGAATGCAAATAAGCAGTCTTTTAATGTATACCATTGATTTTTATTTATATAGATACTATTCTGGAACAGGTATTCAAAATATCAATAACTCCACCGATCTTAATTAACAAACATTAAATGTTAGTTATTTCATAAAAGATGAGAAAAGAAGTTTTAGCATTTCAGAGAATTTGAAGTGAATAATTTGAAATTCATGTATATTGGTTGATAGAGAAATAATATAAATGCTTTGAGATTGAGAATTATCTTAGGATGCAATACACAAATTCAAAAACTTCTATATAAACATGCACTTATATTTTTTTTAAAAAAAGAGGAAAAAAGCAGCTTTAGTACCTACGAATTTGACGATATATTTTTACTTCAAACATGTAAAAAATTTAACAATGAAAAAGGCAATTGACATTGTTTAGTTGATATAGTTAACATTGGAATATTACAAGAAATACAATAGTTAAAGAAAAAAAAACTTTTGCACCTTCCTTTGCAATCAGAACAGATCCCTCCCTCTCCCCAAATGAAAAATGCCTCTGAATTTTCAAGCTGTTACAAATTTTCTCAGCTGTTTAAAATATTGAAATGAAGATTAAATCCTGCATAGTTAATCCCTCCAACATAATTTTGCAGGGATAAAATTAAAACTACATGCTTTCAAACCATATTTTTGGGTTATCTTAAAACCTTCCATTTCCTAATTTATCTACTTTTTTCCTCTCCCCCCCTTTAAAAATATATTATACAAATACAAAACAAATGCGACGACAAGCTACAGGCTCTGGGCCCAACTGGGATGGTCCTAGTCAAATGATAGACCCCAATGAAGATCAATGGCCCTCTTAAAACTATCTACTCCATTGCTCCTTACCGCCTCTTCCGGTAAACTGTTCCAAGTTCGCACTGCACAGCTAAAATAGTAATTTTTCTGAACTGCCAGATTAGCCTGAGATTTGAACAGCTTAAAACAATGGCCCCTTGTCCTACTTTCCGTGCAAAAATCTAACCCTGCAACATCATTCATTTTAATAAAATCAAACAACTGAATCATGTCCCTTCTGATTCTCCTTTGCTCAAGACTATACATATTAAGCATTCTAAGTCTTCAGGTTGGTACTTTTACATTGCAAAATTACCAACCTTCATTTTCCTTTTCGGGAATGACTCTCTTTCTGCTGCTCCTCAAACTGTCATTGCTATCTTCACTGCTTGCTTCATTACCGCTGTCGACAGACATTTGTGTCATCATTTTGCGCCTTTCGTTCATTTCTTTTTCCTCTCTCTGCTTCTCCCGAATTTTTTCTTGAACTAGATCCTAGGTAATTAATAACTATTAGCAAGACAAACACAAAATCATGTTTAAAAAGAAACAAACATTATATTAGTTTACTAGATTATTACCCGGCATTGCCCAGGTGCTTATTAAAAATGCTTGCAAAAATTAGAATTACATATCTGTTGGAACCTCTAATTTTTCTGCATCGTACAATATTTGTGCCAATGTTCCAAGGTAATTAGAACATGAATTACAATTGTTTTTAACTTATTTCATGCTAAAATGAAATAGATGAGCCTTAAAATGATAATTCATTGTTAATCGTCGTCTTTGTTGGAAAATACTCATATTTAAATGCATTAATTTTTATCAATTTGTATGCTTGAAGGCTATCTCTAATACTCTATCTATTCAAAATGGAAAGAAAATGGTCATTTTGTGACAAAAAATTTGAATTTTGAGCTTTTTGGATTTAAAAAAAATTTCAAACCCCGTCTATGTGCGTTCCAGTGCATCAAGGAACCTTTGTGCCAAGTTTGATGAAAATCCGACGAAAACTGGTGTTGTATAAGGAACATACATACATACATATATAAAAGGGCTTTTTAGGATTTTTTTAAATTCGCGTAATTCATCAAGCTAATCAAAAATATTGCTCAACACAATCAGGCTGATGAGTTTCCATGATGAGTCGTCGCAGTTCAAAGTTTACCTGATTTTGAAAATGAATGATGTGCAATGTTCATAATTGATTGTAAAGCAACAAGCAATTGAAATGTACACTTCAGATATTATCTTAGACTTTCAAAGCGTAGCTCTTACTATTTACATGTCAAGCTTTCAACTGCATCTCAATAAAGCTTTTAAAACCAAAAATTCAGAATTGAGGTTCAAAAATTCCTCTGGACTAGGAACTGGTATGCATAAATTCAAACTGAAACTAACTACAAATTGAATGATTGCTTCCATTATCAACAAGTACTTTAGTTAGAATATCCTTACTTTTTTCCACGGCGGGGTGTGAGTAAAGCTTTTGATTCAGAATTTTATTTTTTAATGCAAAGTAACACAATAAATTAAATGATTTTTTTTCTTGAACTAAATTCATAAAAAACAGCTATTGTTCACTTCTAAAACATACTCATAAAAGATTGGGAAAAGACAAATGCAATAAAATATGGTCAATAATTTGGAAAAACAAATAGCAAGCAAAAAAAAAAAAAAAAAAAACTACTGAAGGATATGAATTTTAATTTTTCAAAAGTTATACCACTTCAATGTTTAAAACTTCAGACTTTTTTTTCTCAAACTACTTGTTCAAACATACTTGATTAATTAACAATAGTTGGGTCACACTTAACCCAGGGTTTAAGCTAAGTTTGAAAAGTGTTTTAGCAAACGTAAGCTAAAATTGGGGAAAAGGCTTTAGCAAAATGCTAAAATGTGGAAGGCAAATAAATAAGTTTACATATTTTTCCAACTGCCTCCCTGTTTCATCTTCTGCTAAAAATTAAACTCAAAATTCAGCCATGCCATCTTTGAAGAAATAAACACACAGTAGGTAATTGTTTTTTCTTTAAATTTGAAATGAAAAAATTCAGAATTGTACTTAGTACTGAGAGAACACAAAGGCTTTTAGAACTCCAATAATGCATTTATTAAGGGGCCATAATGTCCATAGATATAATATACTGTCAAATTTAATAGTATTTATACATGTTAGCTCAGATTTATAATAAGGTTATGTTCAATATGGCCATGATTGGTTTCTCTCTCGGATTTGTTTAATTATTTTTCTTTTATGTTCTTTAATTCTTTTTGAGCAAAAAAACAAAAATGCCTTGCTCCATTTTCACGATTCAGTTAGTATTTTTGCATTTAGCTGAAAATGCGACCATATCGGTAACCATGACATAACCTGGCAGCGTTGTGAAGGCTACGCAAATCCTAATCACAGCATTCCAACGCTGCCAAGTAAGTTTTGCTCTACTATAGATAATAATGCATCAACTAATTATGGTTTGTTTAATTACAGATATTTTAACCAAATAGTACAGGCAAATAAATTTTAATTTGTTTAGGAGAAGAGCTATTTCATAATCAAGATCAAAAAATCATCTCACCAAATGAAGGTAACATTGATATCCACAAGGAGTGGAATCAGGTTTCATATCACAAATTTTATGCTTGAACTGACTCGGTGAAGGGTGAAAGGCTGTAAGGAGAGATTAAAGAGGTAAAAAAATATTTAAAAGTAATAAATGAAAAATGTGATTTACCTCATATTATTCAGTACTGGCTGTGCATTACCAATCATTTCAGTTTATTATTTCAAAAATTGGCAGTTTCAAGTGGAAGAAGAAATATTTTGCTACTAATATTAACAATGCAGCACAAACTTGTAACAAAAATTGCCCATGTTTCCCAGCTGCAAGAAACTAGTTATTTACTGCAAGGAGGAGTTATGCACCAAATACAAAGTTATTGCTTGGAACATTTGCAAGTTTTGTCACAAGAATGCACCAATTTAAAGCATTGATCTAAAAAACAAAGGAGTACAATTTGCATTGAAAATTGGTGTCTTACAACACTGGATTATTTATTATAAAAGTAAGCATGAAAAAAAAAACAGGCCACTTTGCAGTTCACAAAGATGTCAACAAATACAGAAAATGTTGACAGCTTTTATTTATTTTCTAGTGTGCGTGTGCCAACTTTCAATTTTGTACTTTTTTTTGTTGCATAGTGTGATAAGCCAACATCATGCCTACTTGCAGAACACATAAATTGAACATAAGAAAGCTAAAGTAAAAAATATATATTAATTTAAGTCAATAAAGTCAAATCCCGTTTTAAAGACATTCCTTACAGGGAAAATCTCATCTGTGCGAAAGTTTTGTAATCCTCAACTCAAATCACATTGAAACAATGTCAACATTTATAACATCAGTATAGCATTTTGATAGTGAAATTATTTCTGGAGGCCTCTATTCAATTGTAAACATTTTTGCATACACCATGGTATTTGATTCCTTTTACAATTTAAAATTGCTGGAAAAATAGATAGAGCAATCAAAAATATTTTTTAACAGATTACTTGTCAAGACCTATTTCTATTAGCATCGATACTAACTGTTTAGATGAATTAGTTTAAATGGTTAGTATATATTTTTTCCTCCCTAGGTTCAATTTAACAATAAAAAACATGCTTTCTCACTTTTTTTTTCTTATAAAACACACATGAAGAAAAGTTACATAAAATCATTCTCTTTACATTATTTTAGTTTCAAATTAATTTTTGGTTTATTTTTTACATTGAAAGCAGTTTTAATTTTTATGTTTGTGTTTCAGCTGCAATTTTCTAATGTTTTAACTACTCATCAAGATATTAGATCCTAACCCGCTATGAATACGCAGATAAACACATGCATGAATAAAGCAAGTGGGACAAAGACCTTCTATACTTCAACATTGATTGTAAAATTCAAAAATAGAAAAATCAGAAAAGTTAAAACAAAATTTTAACAATTCTAACTCACAATATTATAATTTGAATACAAAAGAATGAAGACTAAAATTCCAATTGGTTTTAAAAATTGCTTTATCAACAACAAAGTAAACAAGCCAAAATTGAAAATGGATACTCACGATGAAGAAAACAATCGTATTTGAAGCATCTTCTGCAAAACAATGTGTGAAAAGAGTGCATACTTTGTTCCCTGGCCACAGACTGGGCACCAGGTCCATCCATATTAGGTGTGCATTCAGGAAGAGTCAAAGTTGGTTCTTTTTTATCAACCAGTTCACGATACCTGATCAAAAAAAAAAAAAAAAAAAAAATCAATTTGAGTGCTTAGAATCTCAGGTTACATACATTTTAATGTCTACAGAAATACATGCATCATGAAAAGCATAGCTACTAGTTGATTCTGCTTTGGTAAATTTATTCTCTGCTTATTTTTTGTTTCATATTTATCTTTTTACTTATTGTCTGTGCAACCTTTTGTTTCTATTTGAATGGCAACAGCAACTGAAATGAGTCAGCTAGTTGGAGTATTTTGAATGAAACGAGACATGGTTGCTGTTGTTTTTGTCTCGTATGATTTTGGCGGAAAACATTATCTAATTTCTTGTAAATATGTAACAAAAGGTCTTTTTTATAAAAAGTGAATATTTTCTTTTCTGGAATGATTAGTTATATTTGCATAAAAATTGCTGAGAATTGGAGTGCAAGACTAGTTGCAAGTTTCATAATAAAGAGTTCCAAATCATTGAGACACCTTGCTGAATATTTATTGGTCAACCTAATATTTGTTTATAAAATTTCTAATATTACGACTAGAATCAATCAAACTAAATTATCAAAAGAGAGAGAAAGTCAACCTATCATATTTTGATGCACTTAAGATTAAAATATATGAATTTCATTTTCACAAGTAATTTATAATTCAAGAGAAGGCAAAGTAAGCTAATGTGCGTAAAGGGAACAGGGGTATTTAAAAATTAAACACAACAATGAAATACAGGAGCATCAATTGTACAAGCAGACTTTCATACAGGGTCAACACAGCAACAAAGAAAAATGACAATAACACCATATGTTCCAACAACTAGATTTAGTTTTAAATTTGGCAGCAAACTACTGTGTTGCCATGAAAATAGGACCCGTTCATAAAATAATCCCATGTTCAAATCAAAATTCAAAACAACTGCTTATGATGCAAAACCAGATCGCACAAGCGTTTTATTAGGCATCAATCATACATCAAGGTGCATAAAAAAAGACACCGCCTGAAAATAAGTGCTGTTGTATCTTTCACACCAAAATTTCAACCTGTTACTGCCCAGTGATCTATTTATAGATCACCTCTTTTCAGACCCCTCACTAAGAACAATGAATTTTTATCCTTTCTTATTGGCTGGTTTCCTTACACATGTGGCTACACCCCTAAAAAAACTTTTGAACCTTTCTTTTCCCAGTCAGTCTAGTAGGTAACGTCTAAAGTTTGTCATGTTGCATATTCATAGTTCAGTTTTCCATTCTGGGTTCAACGAAATTTTTTTAAAAGCATATTATACTTTTCTTTAGCCGGTTTTAATTTTACAAAAACTTTATTCTTAATTTACAAAATTGGTACCTTCGAAGATAAGATTAGAGGAAAGTTAACTACTGTTTTACTACCAGAAACGCCTAGCTATCTATTTATAGATCATCTAACATTTCAACTACAAAATACTGTAAGTGAATAAAGCTTTATCTTCACTCTATTTATGAAGTGTAAAATGCAATTTAAAAAGATTTTTCAAAAATTTCATTGTAAAATAATTTGGGCGCTAACAGGTTCATATAAGACCGGTCATGGGTGCATATTTTGGGAAACACTATCATATTACAGATAGCAAGTCTTACTTTCCAGAGAAGAAGGAATATATAGGGTGCTCACAAATAGCTGACGGTTCATAAAAAAATTATTACTGTAATATAAATTTTTCTATGATGCTAAAATAAATGTTAAATGAAAGTAACATCATTGTTAATCAATGTTTAAGTAATAGTTTCTATTCTCGCGCCTTTAAATGTAACCACAGACGGCAATCTTTTTGGAAAAGTTTCTGCAGCGACACGCACCTACAGAGGCACTCTTTCACGGGCACGTTTTATTCATTTTTTTATTTGTACACTTCTCTTTTTACACCACTATGCCTTATTTTCTACACTACCTGTTTCTTTAAACAATTTTAAAGTTCTTTCAATTAATCTCTTTGACAAATTTAAATACTTCAATTTTTTTTTTAAATCACAATTCCGTTAATCTTTTAAATGCAATTCGAGCATTAAACGGCGTTTAGCATCCATCTTGATAATGCAAAGAATGAAATGGATTTTAATTCAAAGAATCGTCTGCACTATTTCTCATAGAATTAAGCTAAATCTATTAAGTGTTGCCAACAGTAAAAACCATCTTGAATGTAAATTATGCACAAATAAATTTTGCTGTCAGTTATTTCTGGGCACCCTGTACAATGAAACTGTTTTTTTGTGAGAGGTCATGTCAAAAAAAACTTGTCTACATTAGCAATGCATCTAAAAACAACAACTCAATGCTCGCTCTTATGTCATTCTAAAGGATTATTTTTAATAACAATTACATAACTTTACAATTAAACATACATAACAAACAGTGGAGTCATTTATCTGTATCAGTCTACTCCGTCAAAAACAACCTGGATTATGAAGCCCAGGTTGTTTTCGACATAAAATTGGGAAAGTTAAGGACCATTATCAAATATGCTTTTTATACTTTCTGACTTTGTATGAAAAAGATGAAAAGAATAGTTTTGAAACTTATGTTCCCATGTCTCTAAATTAAGAAAAAAAGTGAACAAAATACACCTTCTTAAAGCAGTAAACAAAATTCAAATTTTTTTATTTGACTCATAATTCTTATTTAGATACCTTGGGCTAAGATTTAAAAAAAAAAAAGAAAAAAAAAGCAAGATAGAAATCCTGGATCTGAGCAAAATTATCACCCTAGTGTTACAAATCAGGAAAAAGAAAATTGTATTTTTTATAACTCAATTGTACTAAAACATATATAAAAAGGGCAAAATTTTCAAACTATATTCACAGAAACAAAAGAAAAAATAAACTGACCTTTGCTTCAATTGCTCTGGTGCACCTTTGTCAGGGAACACAGCTGATATAGCGGCAAAAATTATGTCATACTGCTCAGGAATAGGCGTTTTATCTGAAGTGATAAAAATTATTTTTGTGAGCTAATTCATTATCAATGCAATTTTTCAGAGCAGGAAACAGAAATCAAGTTATTTTGAATAGAAAAAATAAATAAATGAAGCACAATCACTAAATTATTGCATGCAGGATTACAAAGAGTCCTCTTTGTAAACTAGAATACATAAACTAACAGCATTTAGTGAAAGCATCCAATTTTTTTGTATCATTTGTACAATACAAGCATGAAATACAGGCCCGTCATTTAGGGGGGCAGGGGGGGTCAATTGCCCCCCCCCCGGCTTTGAGAAATCAATGTATTTACATATAAGTGGGAGTGGTTTTTGATGTTTTCCGGTGAAATTGCATTGTGTTTGGATCCTTTGCCCCCCCCCCCCCTTGGAAAAACTTGAAATGACGCCCCTGATGAAATAGTTTTCTGGTAACAACATAATAATTCACGAAAAACACTTGAATTTGTTTCCCATTTGATGAAGAAAAGATGTTAAAATATTACACATGCACATTGTACCAAACACAAGAAATATTTTTAAAACAAAAATATACAGGGAAACTAAAATACCATGGTGAGCAGCAGCTGGTGAATTGGGAGGATAGGTCCGTCCAACTTTCTTGTTGGTCTTTGGAGAATTCTTTTCGCTATTCTCTTCAGTGTCAATCTTTGTGGCTTTGGAATCAACCTGGCTGGACAGTGTCTGAACCAAATCAACAAAGATGTCGTCATTTATGAACCCACACTCCCTGTCACCATGAACCTTCCCATCATAATTCTTCAATAACTCCTCGATAAATGATCCATCTTGTTCCAGAATTTCATCCCCCATGTATGGAATGTTGTGCAATACAGTTTCATCTTCAACCTAAGTAAGAAAAGTCATTTGTTAGAGGAGCTTAATTACATTCATAGCTGCATCTTTTATTCATTAATTCAGAATTATGAATTGTAGATGAGATCACTCTTGCACCAAGGACAACTTTTGATGCTTGTGCCAAGAGATACTTTACTCTATTGCACTACTCCACAGAAACGTTTTTTTTTTTTGTCCCACACTAAAAATTTCATATATTTAATTAAAAATCTATATACATAAACATGGATGTATGTATATTTGCTCCTTATACAAATCCAGTTTTTGTGGGATTTTCATCAAACTTGGCACAGAGGTTTCTTGATGCACAATAATTCACATAGGCGGGGTGGGGTTTTGAAATTTTTGAAAAATCCAAAAAGCTCAAAATTCAATTTTTTTGTCTCAAAATGGTCATTTTCTTTCAATTTTGAATATAGAGAGTAATAAAGATAAGCCTTTAAGCATACAAATTGATAATATTTCTCACATTTAAGCATGAGTATTTTTCAATAAAGATTACGATTAGCAATAAATTATCAATTAAAGACTCACTTATTTCATTTTAGCATGAAATAAGTTAAACATAATGCAATACCGGGCAATGCCAGGTAATAAGCTAGTAATAGTATAAAAATGTAATGAACAAAAATTTGTTGCTTAAGAAATCATGCACACATGAGTGATCCCTGAAGAAAATTTTTTTGTCATTACCTATTACTTTTTAATGAAATACATGAACTGTCACGTGCAGGACAAAATGGCTACTTTTTGCTGGAATAGCACTAACAATTTTTTTCAATGGTTTAAATTATTATTTCTCAACAAATGAGATAGGTTTCATTTGCATACAGACCTTAGCTTTTGAAATCTACAGTTTATTTTGTCATTGCTAAATTAATAGAGCAAAATTATTAACTAAAAAGTGAATATGGCATGAAGGACAATATAAAATTAAGCTTAAATGTGTTATTTGTCTACGATGATCTTCTAAAATCTAAAAAATTGCGTTTCTACTTTTGAAAAATTAAAAACAGCAGTACTATATACTCAAGGGTGAATACTCACGGAAGAAACTTTCCTTAACTTGAATTGAGAGAAGTATCGGAAAACCACGAGAAGCAAAGACAATATGCAGAATTAGCTATCTTAGCTATCGAGGAGAAGTTGAGATGAAGAATTAAATAATGATTTGAATGGAGGAAAGCTTTTAAAAAATTGGAGATTTTATGTGAAAGTTTCAACTAAAATTGGAACAAAAAAAGAGCTAGGCGTCATTTTTTCCTAATTGGTCTCTTGATCTGCCCAGTGAGACACAAACAAATTGTGAAATTTTTAGCGAAATCAGACGGGTAGTTTTTGAGCATATAAAGGACATACATACATGCATACAAAGGTACACACACATTCATTTTTATCCATAAAGATTCATACAGCGTATGGTACTAGGTTGAATTTGGATGTCCTGCACGAGATGCATACAAATAAATTTAATTCTAAGTAACAAAACTCTTAATCAAAAATATAACTGTGTCAGGAGTATCTTTGTGCCAAATGTGAAAATTAAAAAATGTGTTTACTCCAGTTCAGTTTTAATATAAAGAGCTAGAGCAAAATGTTGGTGAATCCTTTGAATCTGATTGACACGCAACGGTGGAATGGCATTATTTTTTTTCTTTTGAAATTAAAATTCAAAAGCCTTTTAAAAGTTAAGGTCGATGGTATAAGACACAAAAGGTGGCAAGTTATATGTTTTGCAAAAATGGGGTAGGCCAATGTCTTGGAAGGTAGCGAGTTCATGAAATACAAATAGTCGGTAACTTTTGAATTGTTACTGAATACAATACTGAGATCTCTGAATTAATTTTTATTCACACAAATAGCCAAAAATTAGCAAAACGTCACTTAACACTTGTGTGTACCAAATCATAGATAAACTAACTGTTCTAATCTTTGCTATTTTTACTTTAGCTACTGATTTGCTTGGCACTCTAAGCTTCTACGAGAGGATTTCTGCCTCCAGCTCAGTTACTGTCTAAGCCAGACTGATGATTCCTAATGAGGATGAAGCTGTAGTATCTGGGTATAATAATAAACATTATAATTACATAATGTCTTCAATAATAAAGGTCATAAAAATAGTATTAGAAAAAGTAACCATACTTTACTCAGTAATAAGCATATTAAAATTTTACCTTTATTATTTAACCTTAGCATGAAAGAAAGACGTTATTTTCGGTTGAAAACTTCTGGACTTTATAACATCTTTGCAATTTTTTTCTCCACTATTGCAAAAGAATCTACAATATGTTTATCAATGTTTTCAGTCAAAAAAAATTGTTGACATTTTCTCTTTCTGCTTATTGCAATTTCTTACACCAATTTATGTTTTTTCATAAGCAGAAACGCTGGAGTCACAATTCTTCCAAATCGTGGATACAGTGGATTTTGAGCGGGAAAATGTCGTGCAGAGTGAAGATTGGGTTTCGCCCTTTTCTAGTTTTTGGATGAATTGAACTTTTTGTTTTGCAGAAAATGCTCCCTTATGGGAGAAACAATAAGGGGGGAATGTGGTTTGGATCGGGTATATTTCGAGAAAAAGGTGTAGAAGACCATGTAGCATTGCAGAAGACCATGTTTGCTGAGAGAACAATTGCTAAAGAATCACTGGGACTGAGCAAAAAAAAAAAAAAACTTTAAATTTCAGACATTTTAGGATTGTTATAGCCGATTTTTCAGCGTTTGTGGATCGTTATAAGCATACAAAATTACATTAATGACATCAGATTTCAGTTCAGGCTAATGAAAAGGTTCGCTATGACCGGGCGTCCGCTATATCCCAGGTTCGCTATAGAGGGGTTCGACTGTACTAACTTTTGAACATCTATGATTCAATTGACAAGATTTTTCTTATTAAATATAACATAATTATACAGAGAGAAATAAATTGCTTTTGTTGTTTAATGTAACCATATTGTTATTGCTTGATTCGTTCGAAAAACTGAATGGTTGAATCAAAATCAGTTGCACAAAAGATCTATTTGAAATTATTACCATAAAATTCTGCTGAATAGGTGCCCAGGTATACATGGTAGGAATGGGAGTCACAGCATACATAACACGAAGCGGTGTAGATTGAATAACACTGTCTGGTTGCTTAACTTCACACTACAATAAAAAATAACAGGACGACAATATTAAATTGATGCCACACAACAACTAATTTTTCTTTCCAAAATGCAGGAAATGTTGATAACATTACACAAGTTACAAAAAAGTGTTTTACTGCATATGATGTGATAGCATATATGTACACAGTTAAGAAAGGGAAAAAAAGAGCTGCCATTGTTTTTCACATAATGAATTATATCCTTAAAATTGAATCATGAAAAAAAATTAATAAAAAAAAGTACAGAAGTGTATAATCAAAAATTAAAACACATTTTTTTCAATAATTAGTTTTCAACACAATAAGTTCTAAAATCTTCTCTCAATTTCTAGCTACTTTTATTTTTCAAAATTTTGAAAGAACATTATTAAAACATAAATTATTTCAACTTTTTTACTAAATCACTACATTTTCGAGATTCAATTTAGAATCATGTTTTAGAAGAAAATACATGTTTAGCAAGCGTCTTTGAATTAAACTAAGTTGACTAGCCTTAATTTAGCAAAGCTGCTTTTTTCAGAGTTTTCTCATCAGTGGCATAAGTATGAATTTCTAAATTTTCCCATAACCTTTCCTTTACAACGTGAAAAACTTTCAGCTTTCCGTTTTTTTTTTTCAATTTAAAAAAAAAAAAAACTTTCGAACATTTACCTTTTTCATAACAGGATGATGATCTGGCAAATTGGTGGGGAACATGGAAATAGCATTGGTCTCTTGATAATAATTTTCCATAAGAACAACTTTTTCTGATATGTATCTTCTGTTTGCCAAGTAAGCAGACTGAAAAATTTTAAAAGTGACTCTACTTAAAGAATATATTAGTAATAAAAACATTATTGGCAAATTAAATTTATAAATTCAAACATAATAGAAAACATAAAAAATATTTAAAAAAATGCTGTTTATTAGTAAATTTAAGAAGGATAAGGGGGTACTTACATATTAACTCCACCGCAACTACAGATTTGGTGGGATTTTTGGCGGTTTTAGCTAACTGCGTGTGGCGTGTGAAAAACAACCGCCAAATTTGTTTTAACTGCCAAATCTGTAGCTGCGGTGGAGTTAATGCGTAAGTACCAGGATAAGTTTTCCCTGGTATAAATAACAAATTGAAATTATATTTGAGTCATTTAGGATTAAAACCCTTAAAGTCCACTTTTTATGAAAAAAATTTTTATTTAAAATAATCTAATTATAGTTTTAAAAAACTAAAAAATACGCTTTTAGAGTAAATCAAACTAAAATTAGGTAATACATTAACATGTACTATAGTTTAGCCTTTAGTATCAATAATAGGATAAAAAATATTGCTTTCATATTTGCAAATAACACAAATTTAATCTTTAATTCAGAGTTACATACAAACAACTGAAACACTTATAACACATCAATACATGTAATATAGTTTAGCCTCTTTAGTATTAATAATAGTATTAAATTACTTTTATATTTGTAAAGAACGTAAATTTCCTCTTTTATTCAGAGTTACATAGATGCATACATACAAACAAACCCACATATGAAACTAATAAAAGCGTAGAAAATAGATACCTTAGCGCAAAAATTGCAAATTATAAATCCAACGTCAGTTAAGCACTAATATGCAGGGATACTGCAGATATGTGTTTCGGCGTTACAAGGAACGCATTTTTCAATGCGAAAAATTGTGAGATTATGCATGCACAGACATTTGACAATGCGTTCCTTATAATGCCAAAACACGTGTCAGCAGTATCCTTGCATATTAGTGCTTAACTAACGTTGGATTTATAATTTGTAAAAAAAGCGCATTAAAAAAATAAGCTAAAAGTTCCTTTACCAACGGCTGAAAGTCAATTGATCAAAAATCACTAAATCTCAACAAAAAGTAAATACGTAAGGGTTTTAAGTCAAAACTAGGGTTGAAAACAGCTCAAAGTTAAAAAAGAGGAAAAGTTGCACGGCTTAAAATTGAGAGTTTTTTTTTAATATTATGCGCAATTTCCTCTTAATTTGCGCTGTGAAATCAAAAGTAAAATCGGTAGATTGAAGGCACTTTTATTTTTGTTTTAAACCTCTTAATTGCTCATTTCCTATTTCTTTTTTAAGCTATCCATAATAATCCAGAAATTAAAACAGGGCAATTTTAGAAGAATTAGATTTATGTATCTAAAAAATGGTTTCTCCAACTCATATTGTTTATTCTTTAGGAATTTTGATGAATTTTAAAGATCAAAATAATTTTCACGATTTTTTGACCAAGATCTCCACTATTTTAGCTGAATTTTCTTAACTTCTACCTCCAACAACGGCAACTTATGTTTTTGGCAGCATGCCAAAATAGAGTACGTAGTTTGCTGATAATTGCATGTCATCCTTGAGGTTTCAATCCTGTTGTATTCTAAAAACATTTCTATTATTTTGGAAATTGGAAGTAATTTCAACCTGTAGTACTTTAAATCAACTTATTTTAAACTTTATTTTAATGAGGTTTTTCTTTTCTTAACTTAATGAAACATTAATTTTTGATCGTGGAAAGAAACAAACTAGACAAAAACGCGGAAAATTGCGGATAATTTTCATCCCTGCAAAACCTTTTGGATCCATAGTTCCACCTTCTGAACTATGACTTTGAGAAATGGCATAACTGGTTTTGATTCTTAACGACTTATTTATGCCTAAATACATTCACAAATAAATGAAGAGAAAAGAACACATTCTTCATGAACAAATCTTTGAAATCAAACAGATTCTTATAAACGCTTTACATTTTTTTCGTCTATCGTGAACTGAGTTCGGCAATAATTGTAAAATATTAGATGCCAGGGAAATTTTTTAAGCAATACATATGACTATTTTTCAGATTATTTTCTGTTGGGAGAAAAAAATCTTTAGGCATTATTTCACAATGAACACTTAACAGCTTAATTTTTCAATTAAAAAATAAATTATAAACAAATTCAGATCAATAATAAAAAAAAACCTAGTTAAAGCCAGAGCAGAAAATAACCTTTTGTTTTGAAATATTTAGAACATATATTTTTTCTGAAAATCTAGTATAACAAAAAATATATTTGATCTAAAACTTTAAAAAAAAAAAAAAATTTGAATTGAATTTTTTGAATTTAAAAACTTTTAGCTGTTTTCGGATCTTCACTATGTCTGTAGCTAAAATTACTGCAAATCTTGTAACTAATTCTCATTATTAATTGTTGAGAAATAACATACTTTGATTTCATCATTTCTTCTAAATCTTTTCAGTTGTCTTAATTTCATATATTCAGATTTTACTTTCTTCTTCCATTCATTGGGAACTTTCTGAACTTCTTTGTTTAGTTTCTCATAGCGAGGTGTCGATAATCTGGAGCTGCAAAGAAAATTGTTTTAAAAAATCATGTAAATAAATAAAATAACTCCATGAATATAGAATGTAAGAGAACATAGAACTCATAAATAAAATAAGCACAGGAATATGAAATTTATTATGAACATACAAAACTCATAAATACATAAAATAATCTCAAGAATATGATGTATAAAGTAGAAAATATACTACCCGTAAATAAATAAAATAATTTCAAGAGAATGAAATAGTATAAATTGGGTGTTAAGCACTTAAAAAAGTAGTAAGTTCTTAAAGAACTTTAAAATAAAATGCAAGATTAAAGAAAGGAAAACACTTGTTTCTTGACTTTTAAATTTTTAATAAAATTCATCAAGGACTGAGAAGCAGATTTTTTTAATTTTCTTTTCATTGTTTTGACTTCATGGAAGTTGAAGAGTATTATAAAAGTTAATTTTTAAGTAAAGAATTACATAGCTTTACTCCTAACCAATAATTTACTATTCTTAATCTCATTGAAGCAAAACATATTGTTTCATAAAAACATTGCATGTTCTTTTCCATATAATTTTATTGCTACTATGATTTTTTTTTCTTCGGTTTCAATTTACTTCATTTAGGGACAATGACCTTAGAGCATTCTTTTTGCTTTTAGTAAAATCATTAATAATTCATATTTTCTTGTTCAGTGTTTTTTCTAACAGAAATACTATGAACTTCATACCCATCAAATTTATTCTTTTGAAGTTTTGAAAATTAAATCTCTTTAATAAAAATTAAATTTAAAAATTGAAATTGTGATTTTAATCAATGATTTAAAAAAAAATCAACTGATTTAAAAAGGATGGATTTAAACTTCTTAGCCCTAGTACTTAGCACATTTTCCCTTTAAAATTATAAAATTTGGTTAAAGTATACATACATAAAAACATGAATATATATGTAAGCTTACCTTAACATTTTAGCATATATTTCAATAGTCAAATTTCAAACTTTATTCCTGTAAAGAAAAAGAAAAATGATGGCTAGAATTCAAAATTTTTTAAAAATCAGATTACAGCATTCAGCAGATTCCAAAACACAATCATTGAAAATGAAAATGTTAAGGTTTGGTGCATGTTCAGTTCACAGTATTAAGATAAGCTGCATTCAGCAGTTTAAAACAAATAATAAATTTCTAACAGAGGAAACCATTTGCTGGCTCTACATTCATAAGTTTCAACTTCATAAAAACTGAGGTTCTATATTTATAAGATGATAAAAAAGTCTAAAATAATTGTAGGTAATAAATTACCAGTTGGCTTCCTATATAACAGGATGGGCGTAAGGCCAAAAACTTCTCCGAGTCCATCTTAATAATTATTCCTAAAATTTTAGTTGATCCATATTTCTCAAAAAAAAAAAAAAAAAACTCTTAATGAAAGACCTTTGAATTTAGAAATAGTGATTGAATGATGGAGATGTATCAACTTTTCAACACAGGAAATCAGAGATATTTTGTAATGTGACCCTCTTAGTAAAGTTATAACATAATACCATACAGTATAGAACAAAAAATAACAAACTCTCACGACTGCAATCTTTCAAAAGTTAGGAATTTAACAAATTTTAGGTCCTGACTTAAACAATAACAAAAATTACCAAATAGTGCTTTGTTTAGCACAATTTTTTAAATTTTTCTAAGGCTTACGCCAAATTTTCCTTTCTTATCTGTCAATCTCAATGAAAGCATACTTTGATATGCTATTTTTAAAAAGTTGAAGATAAGTAGCATCAGCTTATGATCCATGGATGTTATTTTTTATTATATAGTACACAATATGCCAAGCATTACATTAACTAAATACTATTTATTGAAATTTTACTTGATCATGTATTTGACTTTTTTTGCTTAGTATGCATTGTTTTAAACACAAATGATTAAATAATAAGATGTATTGTAAACTGAAAGACAATAGTAAAAAACTATTGCACAATTACAACGAAACCAGAATATTACACACACAACACATTGGTATGAAAGATATGTCAAAACAAGTTGAAGCACTGTGTTTTCAACAAAGGCTATGTTCGTATAGAGCTATTGGTTGAACTGGTTACTAACCACGTTCGTTTCAATAGAACTATCCATAAACCGATTGCAAATGAACATACATTACAGGCTCCCACTGCACTAACCACTGATGTCATCAATCAACCAACTATGTTAATGGGTAGCTCTATTCCAGCTCAAACACAAGCATCGTACAACAAGTAATGAACAAGTTAATAGAATTTTGAGCATTCAAAAATAAAAATAAATTTAAAATTTTGTGAAAAAAGATTTTTTTTTTGATTGAAGATTTTTCTTGTTGAATTTAAGGTTCAAAAGTTTCGTGTTTCTCTGATTCCTAGATTCCAAATTTGGCCCAATGCCCTAATCGAAGCTAAAACACAGGACTATAATTTCTAGGTGCTACAACAAAAGATTGAAGTTAGACTAACATGTCTGGTAAATTTAAAGCTTTCCTGTTAGGTAGTTATGATAGCTCCACCAGCATGAATACACAAATAAGTATTACTATAAAGAGTTATTGTTCATTCAAGCAAGTTTGAAAATATTAATCAAAGAAAATGAAAAAAAGGGAAATTTGACAGATTCAAAATACTATGGCGAACCACAATATAATTTTCTTTCAACAACAACAAAAAAATACATTGCTTAAAACATTGAACCGCAACAAAAGAACTGAACTTACAATTCTACAAAAAAACTAAATAAACAGTTTGAAGAGTGACAGTTAAAAGCTTAAATAATAATAAAGCATCTGGATCATGTATAAATATTTTCATGTAGTATTTAATGTTTCTAAACGTGCTTCAATCGGAGTTTTATTACTGTGATATTTTGAGTACAAAGAAGGGGTCTGAAGATTTTTGATGTTTGACACAGTTGCACAGAAACTTCAGTTGAAAAAGCTAATATATAATTTATAAAGTCAGCACATGTTTTGAGTGCAAAAAATTATGAATGAAATGTGTAATTATATTCTTTGGATACAATGAAGATGACAATGAGAGAAAATGAGGTTTTAAAAAAACATGAAAACAATCAGTCGAAATCGAGTTGAAGAGTAAACTTGCTTACTCAAAAATTTATCTGTAAGGCCTTTTAATACCGTATTTAAACATTCCTCAAACACCTGAAGGTAAATTTTGTCCGAAAAAATCATATTTTAAGTATCTTTTCAATTCATAATCATTTTTGAAATCATAAAAAGAATTAATTTTAAAATTAATACTTACAGCTGGCAGTTGTCAAATGTGTTTACTTTCACTTTCCCTCAGAGCATTTCCGAAATTCATTGTTCTTGGCTCTTTGGCTTTAGATTTTGCTTTCTGCTTTTTACTTAAGACCATTTTTTTAAAATATGTGCTCTGCTTTCTGTTTATTATAAAATAATAAAATTTCATAATAGACTTAATGGGTAAATCAAGTGAAGGTAAATTTGTTTTGTTAGTACTTTTATTTTGGGTTACAAAAAAACAAGAAATAAAAAAGCCCTATGTAAATCAGTAGCTAAGAGCTTGGGTAGACTTATTCCTTATCGTACATGCAATAGAATGCAGCTATTTAAGTTTAAAACCTAAATCTGAGCTTTATGGGTTTCATTTACTTTTCATTTCTCTTTTTCTGTTAGTTCTAAAACTCCATCCTCAACTTTATATAGACATAGACACGTTTGCTATACAAACAGTTGCTCTTAATTTTTGATGATCACAGCGGAAAGATTCTTTCTCTAACCCGAGATTGTTTGCTTTTTAAATTTAAATTAAGTACAGGTATTCTGAAATAGTTTCCTCTCAGTTCCATTTTCCCCTAAGACCGAGAGTAACTGTTGTTACAAAATATGTTTGAAAAAAAAAATCCTGTACTACTTCAGCTGTCAAAAAAATGTGCTTTGACTTCTGTCCCTAGGAATTCAAGAAAAAAAGATTTAGGGGAACATTTATTCAAAATAAACACCTGGAAAAAATTGAATTGCAGCTATAAATGAAGAGAAATTAAAAAAAAAATAATTCGAAAAGTTTTTAAGATGTTTGCAGGTTTGAAATAAATAGCTTTGAGCGTGCATTTTCTTTAAAAAAAAATATTGTTAATGGGGCATTATCCCTCCTCCCCCTTTCTAAAAAAAAAATATTTTTGTATGTTCATACTTGAATCATCTGACTTTCAAAATTAATTTTATGTAATGGTTTGTAAAGTCATGTTAATCCTGTCATACTGAAGTGGGAGAGCAGTGTAACGTAAATTATAATTTTACTTCAGCACAAAGCAGCTACAAGCTTTTGAAAATTTAGAAATCAAAACTAGATAGTTATAAACTATAACCTGCGCACTGGAAACTTCTTAGAAATAAAATTTTCCTTAAGGTTGCACAAATGTTATTATTTATTGTTTTTTTTTTTTTTCTAAATCTTTTGTCTACTCACATGGTCATAACTTGACAGTATTTGAAAAATATTACGTTTGAGGTTTATGTATTCTTAAAGTTCAGGGTGTTCTATGTGTTCATATTTTATCAATATTTCAGTTACTTTTACAAATACAAATGCATCGACCAGCAGCAGGCTCTGGGCCCAACTGGGCTGGTCCTAGTCAAATTAAAGACCCCAATGAAGATCAATGGCCCTCTTAAAGCTATCTACTCCCTTGCTCCTCACTGCTTCTTCCGGTAAACTGTTCCAAGTTCCCACTACCCTGCTAAAATAGTAATTTTTTTTTTAATTTCCAGATTAGCCTGAGATTTAAACAGCTTAAAACAATGACCTCTTGTCCTGCTTTCCATGCAAAAATCTAACCCTGCAACATCATTCATTTTAGTAAATTTAAATAACTGAATCATGTCCCCTCTGGTTCTCCTCAGTGGCGTAGCTAGGGGTTGGCAGGAGTGGCTCTTGCCACAGGCGCAATAGCCAGGGGGCGGCATTTTGACCGATTAAAAATTTTTTTTTTTGGGTCCTGTCCAAACAGACTAAAAAATGAAAATTTGACAGACACTCCGAGCAGCGTAAACTGTGCCCCCACGCTACAAGACAAACCATGCAAACTGTTCAACTTTGCTTTGGTAGATTTCGGTTGGATACACTGACGCTAGCTTATATCTATCTGGCAGAATAGAATTAAGTTGTCTGTTGTCTGTATAATAGGCTGATCTGAAATCGGCCATCCACTTCACAGGGATAGAAACAAACTTTTTTTCTTCACTTCTTTTTAGCCGTTTTTTTTCACAATATCACTTCAACTTATCAATTGAATCGTTTATTTCAGAAACCACCTAAGGGACAAAGTCTAAACGTTCGAAAAAGTATTTTTACCCTTATTTATGCAAAAATCGATTAGGATTTCAATATTTTAAATTAAAAAATATCCATACTTAGATATATTTCTTTCAGAAAATATTGTTGTAATCGTTATTAAATAGTTAAACGTGAAGAAATAAATGTTTTCTTAAAATTAGAAATTTTGTCTCTTCGGTGGTTGCTGAAATAAACAATGCAATTACATACTGTGCTTCGAAATAACGTTCTACGGTTTTAAAAATCGGCGAACTTTTGTTGAAAATGTTTCGGATATAGATTTTTGGAATGCAATTTTATGATGACAGAAAACAACTCCTCTGTTGGTAACAATTTTTCTGTGGTGAAAACTAGCGAGATAATTATATGTATTTCTTAAAAACGGGAGGGGGAGGTTTCTAAAAAACGATAATTGCAAATTTCGCGATTTTAAAAATTTGTACCAAGAGCCAACATTAAAGATTCCAAAAATGAGTAACACAAGTACGAATGTAAGAACGAAGGCTTTCACGGCCGGAGTAAATACTAGTTAAGGATTCCGGGTTGTTGTGCCGTGGTCTGAATGGCTTTAATCCATACGTTTCGATCGCAACTGCGGCGGTCATCTTCAGTGGGTGTCGTTGATTAATTGATAAATTAATCAACGACACCCACTGAAGATGACCACCGCAGTTGCGATCGAAACGTATGGTCGTTGACTAATTGATAAATTAATCAACGACACCCACTGAAGATGACCGCCGCAGTTGCGATCGAAACGTATGGATTAAAGCCATTCAGACCACGGCACAACAGCCCGGAAACCTTAACTAGTACAAGTACGAATAACGTTTTCAAACGCTGTTTGTGCTTCAATAGCTCAGTATAGAAGGTTGGAAAATTCAAAAAAAAAAAAGAATGATAAATAAATCTTCTTTTAGTGAGTTTCGACTTCCTATTTTGGAAATATTTCTATTTTATATGTACTTTAACCAATTAATGCCTAGCGTCCCTTTTTAGAGACGGTCCAAAAAAAGGTCTGAATTTCCTTAAAATGAACATTTCAACCAAATAATAGTGTTCAATGAGTACCTTGGTATTGTTTCAATTCTTTATTAACAGATTGCAGCACATAACCATTGTAAAGTGTGTACTTTAACCCATTAATGCCTAGTGTCCCTTTTTAGGGATTGTCCACAAAAGGGTCTGAATTTCTCCAAAATGAACATTTCAACCAAATAGTAGTGTTCAATGAGTACCTTGCCATTGTTTCAATTCATTATTAACAGATTGCAGCTCATAACCATTGTAAAGTGTGTTCTATAGCAGTTTTAATATGATCTTTATCAAAAATGACGTCGTTCAATCTCAAGAAAAAAACTAAGTTTTCAAAGTTATTCCCAGCTTCCCAGTTTATGTTAATTGCTGATTTTATCTATATATATATAAATGAATGTTGGTAAATGTGTATATGTGTATGTGTGTGTGTTCCCTAAGATCTCAGAAACTACCCGGGAGATTTGGCTGAAACTTTCGCCGTTTGTTCCTTTTGGTACTGGGAAGGTTTAGAGACCAGTTTCAACAAAATCCGATGAGTAGTTATTTTTTTATTTCAATTTTAGACCTGATTCTGTCTTTGTAATTTCAATTTAAAACTCCATTTTCGAAGGCTTTCATCAATCCAATCGAGTATTTAGTGTATCAACTCAACTCTCTGGCAGATAGTTGGAATTGCTTGCTACCGTAAATTTGTCGATCTTTTAAATCGCGCCAAGAGCCCTCAATAATGGAAGTTTTCCCAATAACTGTCTGAAGTACAAAGGATAAAAAAGATATTTGATTAACAGATTAATCTTTTTTTAAAAACAAATGAGATTCAGTTTCATATTTTGAACTCCTTTAGATTTGTAGATGCTTAGATGTCATGCATTATTTTCCAAACGAGCACTATTTTGTTCTTTATCAAAGTATGTTACTATATTTTCTCGCCAAACATCCAATCAATAGCTCGTTTTCATGCCCATACTATTTGCTATGATGTACCGCAATGTTGGAAATTATTTTAACGCTTAACGGAATGGTGTACATTTAGCGCCAAATATAATATTCAAATTGATTTCAGATTGCCAAAAAGTAATTGATCAGTACATTTTTACAGCGTAATTGTTCATGCGTAAATTTTTCTTTATTATTATTCACCGTTTTTTTTTTTTTTTCTTCTTTTTTTCATTTAAGGGAGCAGTTGACGGTCTACTTTTTTGAATTGATCAGTGCATTTTTACAACGTAACTGTACATCTGTGATTTTTTTTTTTTTGTTCACCATGCTTTTTTTCTGAACTTAAGGGAGCAATTGATGGTCTACTTTTTTGGATTGATCTGTGCATTTTTACAACGTAATTGTACATATGTACATTTTTTTTTATTGTTCACCGTGCTTTTTTTCTTTTTTTTTTGAAATAAAAGGAGCAATTAATGATCTATTTTTTTGGATTGATCAGTGCATTTTTACAATGTAATTGTACATACGTAAATTTTTCTTTATTGTTGTTCAGCGTGCTTTTTTTTTTTTTTAAATTTAAAGGAACAATTGATGGTCTACTTTTGTAAATATGTATATTTCTCTTTATTACTGTTCACCGTGGGTTTTTTTTTTCTTTTTTTAAAAGGAGCAATTGAAGGTCTACTTTTTTGGAATGTCCAGTGCATTTTTAGAACGTAATTGTAAATGTGTAAATTACTCATTGTTATTGTTCACCGTGCTTTTTTTTTTTTTTGAATTTAGAAGAGCGATTGATGGTCTACCTTTTGGACTGTCCAGTGCATTTTTGCAACGTAATTGTAAATGTGTACATTTCTCTTTATTTTTGTTCACCGTGCTTTTTTTATAACTTTAAAGTAGCTATTTGTGGTCCAGTCACATTCTATTGTAAATATGTCGATTTCATTTTATTACTATTAATTGCACTCTCTCTCCTTTTTAATTAATTTAAAAGAGCTATTCGTGGTCCTGTCACATTATACATTTTATGTGTCTCTAAATTTTATTTTCAAAACGAAGATCTCTTTTACACGATTTGTGGAGAGCTTCTTCGTCTTGATGTGTAAATAAAATTCCTATCTAAAATCAAATTATGTGTAAAGTTTTTCATTGTTCGGTATTTTTTTAATTTTTATAAAAATAATTGGTGACCTATTTGTAGATTGTTCAGTGCGTAACTTCAACTTTGCTTGATTTAGAATTTTTAAAATCTTTCATGCCTATTTTCAACAACGCTTTAAAGATTTTTACATCCAAAACACCATGTGGAGGCGATATATACATCTAGGCAGAACAACGTCTGCCGGGTTCTGCTAGTTTCTTCTTATAAAATGTATTTTTAAATCTTATATTGTAGGCAGAAAAAAATTTTAGTAAAAAAAGTACGTACCCTCTTGGGTCTATCGTAACTTTTAAGGGACGATTTTTCTCTCCTTAATATAAGAATTATTTTTACATAATATTTTTTAAATTATTTTTCCTGTCCATTAAACACTGTTTGTAACCAGTATACAAAGTATCTTTGGGAAAAAATATGTCAGGCATTAATGGGTTAATGAAGTACTCTCGCATTTAAACTTTATATAGTACTACTTTGTTCTTTATACTCGTTACCGTTTTAGTATCATTGGGAGGGATTGAGCTCGATTTGTAATCACGCCAGTGCAATATGTTTTGTGCTCTTTCTAATGTCAAAATAAATAAAAATAGCTATTGTTTCTCATGTATTACTGTACAAGGAAACACCAAGTGAATGTTGAGGGAAGAGGCATGTACTCTATGTTACTACAGGGTGGCGAGCCACTTTTTTAAAATGGTACACAAATGTACGTGCCTATCATTTCTTTTTTATCATTCTCAGTTCGAGCACCACTGAGTGGTACTCGTCAATACCTTCCCTATGGTTGATCCATGTTTGTATACGCAGTATTTAAATTTTAAATTAAAAAAAAAATCAAAAAATACATCTGGTACTTTCTTAAAGCCAGGGAGGAAACAACTACCTCTCCTAACTCCCCTAACAGAAAAAATTAGTATTAAATAATGGCGGGTCTCTGGAGCATTTTAAGTACTTAGAATGAAAAGTATTTATTTATAAAACATAATCGAAGGCCTAAAATAGCGAACTTTTATTTTGCCTGTATGCAAGGAGCGTATTTATTAAGTCAATTTCAGTTTAATTGTGCTAATTATTTTGTGCTTATTAATTGTGCTTATTGTTCTTTGATTTCCTTGTTACAACAGAATCAATTCTTTGATTTTTATTTAAAATGCACAAATTATGTTTATTTTATACTTTCTTCTGGTGTTTTAAAACAAATTCTATTTAAAATAAAAACTGCTGTGTGGAAAAAAACACACACTATGTTCAATAACGAATTGCAAGAATTATTTGTTTTTTGAAATTATGTGAAGGGGATGGGGAAAAGTAGGAACGTCCCGAACTAAAATTGTTAAAAAAACAAAAAATTCTCAAATTGAATAAAAAAACTTGTTAAAAAGAAAACTTGAACCAATAATACAAACAAGCAGATATATCATACACACATAACATGAGGGGAACACTGAGCATCGTTACTAAAACTGAAAGACAGAAAAAAGAAAAAAAGATAGCTACATTATCTGCAAATTTTTCGAATAAATAAATCAAAATTTTTGGCGTAACAACATTTTGGGAGGGCACAATGACCTCCCATCAGAGCGACTTCTGGGGGGGGGGGTGCAATTTTTCAAGTTTGCCACGGGCGCTGGCCCCCCTAGCTACTCTACTGGTTCTCCTTTGTTCAAGACTATACATATTAAGCATTCTAAGTCTGGAATCATAGTCTAAATTAGAAAATCCATTCACTAACCTTGTAGCCCTCCTTTGTACCATTTGCAATAAATTAATATCCTCCTTAAGATATGGAGACCAAAACTGAACAACATACTCCAAATGAGGTCTTACCAAACTTCTATATAGAGGCAGAAGAACCTTCTTCGACTTGTTTGAAATAGATCTATTAATAAACCCAAGCATCCTATTTGCTTTGTTACTTATGCTGCACTGTTGGCTAAACTTGAAGTCCTGGTTTATCAAGACACCTAGATCCATAACATTATCTGCCTTACTAATGACTGAACCCTGTAAATAATAGATAGTAAACGGTACATCTTCAGAAAATTTTCCATTTTCATCTCTGTAATGAATTGAAAGTTGTTACTTTTCCTTATACATGTTTTGTAACATGCTTGAGAGTTACTTTTTTTCTATTTTGCCGAAAAGTAAAAAATAATATTTGTGTCACTGTTTGCATGTTAGTTAAGTTGAATATGTCAAATCGTGTCAATGTTAGAACATTAATGACATTGTCACACTTTTGCTTCTCTTTTCTACTTTTCCATTTTAGTGGTGTATTTTACTATTTGTTAATGACTTTAGGAATGTAGTTATTTGGCAGTCCAGTTTAAATACTTTAAGGAAGCCTTGAATGTTTTTTCTTTTTTAAGTTGGACTTTTTTAATCGAACAATGGTTAATTTTTAAGTATGGCAGATTTTTTTTTATATAATCCGTGGATTTTTTTTTTCCTATGTCAAAGAATTTTTTTTTCAAGGCTTTTGTTTAAAAGCTCTTTAAAAAGACAAAAGAGAAATGTAATATAAACATACAATCAATTACTTAAAGAGCTACTTTAAGTCAACGTTGGCTAGCTTTGACCCACTTAAAATTATTTAGTTGGCATAAGATATAAAAGTATTGAAGTGCTTTGCTCTCCTAACAAAGTTATAAATTTTTTTCAACTTTCTTTTTGCAAAATGGAGTAGGGTTTATTGTGTGCAGTTGTTTGTTCATTCAATAACTATCAATTTTACTGTTTGGATGCTATTTTTGAAGTTTTTAACAGACCTCTTGTTGTTAGATGAGCCTTACAGCCAAACCTGGTTAATTCGAATCCACTTATGGTGTTTTTCCCGGTAGATAAGTTTTTTTTCTTTTATCTTTTTTTGTTTTTTCAAAGTTCATGTTATGTTTAGTTATTGCTTAAAAACAAAACAAATTAGAGTCTGACATCAAAAACCACAGCTGCAACGCCCTTGAAAAGATCTATTTTGAAAAGGGTGATAGCATTTCTGCTTATTCAGATGTTATTTTATTTTTCTTGATCAGATAAGGAAGTGGAATAAATTAAGAAAAGAAAACATCAACCATAACCAAGGTGTCTAATGAAGGAATCCAAATGAAAACAAATGATAATGAAAACAAATAATAATTTTTTAAAAAATGCCAGCTGGCAGTTGGCCATTGCCCTGAGGACATTAAGTAGGGTTGCAGTAGAAACCAACCAGAGTAGAACAGGGTTACTATAAGTTGCAGTTATCGCCAAAATATTGCAACGTTTTATTCATCTATGATATTGAAACACTGTTTTCAAATCAATGTTACTAATTCTTTGTCATTGTTTTTTAAGGATGTCAAGACCAGTATACAGTGTAGGTGTAGGTTCTCGCAGATTGAATTTTTGACAAAGTTGCAGATTGAATTAATGACAAAGTTTTATGTGGCTTAGATGCTGCGTATCTGAAGTGTATACGGTAAAACGAATTGCTGTTAACCAGGAAACCATAATGTAATAAAACGGATTCTTTTTTAAATTAACACTAATTAAAAGAGCACAGGGAAACCTGTTTCTGAATGCATAATTTTTTTGTCCTCATGTCCACATTATCGTAATATGAGGTCTTAAAATTTGCCGAAATTTTAAGAAAATTGCCAAGTTTGAAGACTCGACTAGAAGTAGAAAGCACCTTGTAAATTCACCTTATTTAGCGTGTTTCAGTGAAGAATGGAAAGCCTCTTTCATGCTCTATTTATGCATTGTACACATTTGTACTTAATTTAATTTATTGCATGAAAAAGTTTAAACTGTATTTTAAAACTAAATTAAAAAATCTTCATTTTCTATCATAGAATCTCGTAAAGAACCATTAAGTGCTATTTTATTTTTCTTAGATTCTCTTTAATATGAATTCTATTACTTCCAACTTTTTTATCCACTTACTAAATTTTTTTTTTCATTTGCAAGGTTCGTTTGAATGGCAATCATTTCTTAAGAACCCTAACTTTTATGCTGCTCCTGTTTCCTGCTTCAAACACGTAAGTTTGCTTTGTATTTTAAGAAACTATTCCTTTGAAATTTCCATCAATTAAAACTCGTCAATTATCAATGAAACATAGGGACGAATGAAATGTTGACTAAGTAAATATTCTATGATTTTCAACAAATTATTTGTACAGTGTTGGAAATTACTTGTACAGTATTATAGAAATGGATTGCATTTTAAGGGACAGTTCCATTTCAAAGCACTTTTTCTGGTCCAACTCTCTTAAAATATAGACCTTCATCAGGGACGTCATTTCGAAATTTTCCAGAAAGTGCAAGGAGGGGGGGGGGTTGCAAAAAGGAAGGGGCAAAGGGTGCATACACAATGTAAAATTTCCCAAAAAGTGGCAAAAACCAGGCCCACTTATATGCCAACACATTAATTTCCCAAAGTCGGGGGGTGGGGGGGGGTGACCCCCCCCCCCTGCCCCCCTAAATGACAGGCCTGACCTTCATGTATTTACCTCTAAATAAGGGACACTCCATTTAAGGGATAGTCGCAGAGGAAAATTGAGAAAATTAATTTATAAAGAGCGTTGTATTCATTCAAATTCAAGGTTCTTTTTTTGACTAAAAATTAAAAAGTAAAAGTGTTGTTTTGAGATTAACATGCAAAAAAACAAATATGAACTTTAAACTCTTGCTGAGAATTACTGTCATGCTTTTTCCTTTTTTATATGGGTTCAATTTCGAAGGATGGAATCCTTGACAAATGTTTTATCGAAAACGTAATATATGATCACACTGTTATTTGCATTGTATTGCATTGTAAATTACATGATATAAAGCAAATCCATGTATCAAATTACTTGAAAATGTTTTCCATACAGTACAAAACTTTGTTTTACTAAATTTTAACACATTATTGTAACATTTAATTTTTAAATAATATATTTTTTCCAATTTGAATAATTCTGTATTTTATTTTGTATACGTCCAACATTTTCAATATTCAATCTTAAATGTTAATAGTTCACCCCAAGCATGTGTCTAGAACTTTGTTTAGGGGGGGTCCAAGGATGCACGAAAGCTAAATCAGAAGTATTAATTGTTAGTTACACTAACACTAATCCAATTAAAACTACAATAATTATTAATATATAATGTTTAACTTAAAATTAAATTAATTAATTAAAATTGATATCGCCATTAATTATAATTATTTAAAAAAATTGCAGTAGTAAACAAATTTTTGGCAATTTATCAAAATTCTACATGAAATCTGCAAAAATTTTGCAGATTTTTGTGAAATTTCTTCATTAATTTGAAAATAACTGCAGAAAATCTGCAGTATTACATTTGGAGGTTCTCGCATTCTGTATTGACTCGGAAGTTGAAAACTTCTTAAGTAATGAGAATACTTAAAGGAAAAAAACACCATCTGTATTGATTGTCGTTTGTTGGCATGGGTGCAAGACCTTCCGTCTCAGGACGGATTTCCGTCTTGACAAAATCGCCTAGACGGACCATGGGACGGAAAGAATAAATCTCAATCCTTCAATATTTACTTCCAAAGGAAACAAAATTGAAGGGAATACAAAATCAGATTTCTTAAAAGTACATTTTAATCCTTATTCCAATCCAAAACTTTTGTATTGAAGCCTTTCTTTCTCTTTCTGAATAAACGAACTGCAATAGCATAATTCCCTTGTCGGTGTTGATTCTCTTCGACCCCATACATTCCCTTCCCTTAACTTCATCAAATATGACCTACAATTTCGTTTTTAGGATTTTATTTTCTGTGCCTCCTCCTCAAACGTCGTCAAAAATCGCCCCATCTTATCCTAATATCACTAAACATCGTCTAAAAATAGGTTTTTTGAACTAAAGTCTCGACAAATCCTCCCCCCCCTCTCCCTCTCGATTACTATACTTAAAACTATGATCTTGCTACTAAAAGTAAAATTAAGCCCCCCCCCCAGTTTAGACAATTTAATGAACAATATATGTTTTTTTTTTTTTTTTTTTTTTGTTAATTTTCTTTAGTATGCATGGGAGGGGGTCTCAAATATTTTCCGTCTTAGAAGCATGGCCTAACTTGTACCCATGTTTGTTGGGTTAAGTGATGAAGACTGAGATAAAGGACATTGGGCTTCAGGTTGGGGGGGGGGGGGGATCCGGACAACCTGGACCCCCCCTTAAATACGTCCCTGGTTCACGCTTATATTATACTGTAATAAGTACACATTATGCATCAATTTATTTACCTCCGAAGAGGTGGCACCTCTGTGTAAGGGACAAAAAGTCCAGCCTCTTTGGTGTTCATTATTGAGCGGCTATGTTTTTTGGAATTTATTTATTTTGAAGCTTAAGTTTTTAATGCGTGTTTAAATTTATCAGGCAGCTGTACATCGGTCATGGGAGAGTATAACTACTGGTGTCCTCGTCGAGATAAAGAGCCCTGATTGCACAACTTGTTCCCCAACGAATCCGTGTTGTTATTGGATTGCAACTGTGATCAGAGTTACTGGTATGAATTCTTTTGAACTATTGATAAAAATAGTAGTTTGTATTAACCCTTTAAGTTTTTGTAAAAAGATAAGTTTTATATGTGATGTATAAAAAATGTAATTTGTTAAAAACTTTAATTCACTCGCAAATCATTTTTATATGCAATATAAAAAGTTTGCTGATAACTTACTTTTTATGCAGATATTAGTTAAGTTTTAAAAGTATTTCTTCCTTGAGATTCTTATCTAATACTACTAGTCTTAATTTCTAGGGAATCTACTAGTCTTAATTTCTAGGAAGTCTAGGGAATTTCCCTTTTCGACTGCACAAGGTGAAAATGTAAACCGTCAAGTAGTTATTTAATATGTTTCTTTGTCTATAAATTGTGTTCGACCATCTGAAACAGATATATAAATGTATGGATCAAATTTTGTGCTCTTTATGACAGGTTATATGGGTCTCCTCCGATATGAAGGATTTGATTCTGATGACAGCCAAGATATGTGGGTAAATTTGTGTACAGAACCTCATATACATCCCATTGGTTGGTGTGCCGATAATGGCATGCCTTTAGTTCCACCAAAAAGTAAATATTTATGTCTCCTACTATTGATGACAGAAGTTAGTTACACAAAATATTTGTTATGCCTTGACACCCATACATCCCCCTCCCCTCCCCAAAGAGCAAATTTTTAATAATTATGTACTTTGACCTGATAATACTGTCTTAAAATTGCCCTGAAAGATTCCTATTACATAGTCAGGGACCTTGCTAAGCATTTGCCGCCTTGCCAGATGTATAAAATCAAAAATTCGGCAAAAAAAAATCGGATTTGTCTTTAGACAAATGGACATGTCTTAGACATTGGCGAATGGAAAATTGTCAGAAATTTCCACTGAGGGAAGAATAAATATGTACTGCATTAAGAAAACAAATAATTAAAATTCTTTGACTGAAACTTTCAAAGTTTGCCGCAGACTTTTGAAATTTGGCTAATTTCCTCTCTAATAACTTAAAATTCTTAGTGCAGGCCCTGATAGTGAGTATTGATTTATGCAGAATTAATTTTCGTTTTTTCTTTACTGTTTTACCTCATTCTTTCTCAGTTTTCTGTTGGGTATCATTTTTTGGAATGTTTGCAGTCTGCCAATTTCTTCACCCCTATCGTAGCTCTGTCATCTTTTTATGTTGTTTTTCTGATAAGAATATTTTCTTAGTTTCTCCGCACAGTTTTCTCGTAATTATAGCTTTTACATTATGTTTACAGACTGTTGATCAGCGGGTTGATATTAGCAATCCTAAACTTCCCCAACAGTTTTAATTATATCTAATCATGGGTGCTTTCGTCATATTTATTTCTGTTATGAATATTAAACATCACACCTTGTTTCACATTTGCAGTAAATAATGTTTTACCTTTTAATATGTTATTTTGAATCTAATTCTTCTCCCTTTTTCTTAAAAAAATAATCTGGTATGGACCCCACACTACTTCCTTTTACGTGTAAATTTCTTAGTAGTTGCCTTAAGTGTTAAAAAAAGTGCTTGGAGTGAGCAAGGTAACAATTCAAATATTTACTCCCCTAATCTGCCCCAAAACAATGCAAAAAATATTTTACAATGGTTAATTTTCTAAATGTTGCTGATTTTAATATCATTCAGTGAATTTTTCGCAAAATATCGCCAGTAGCGCCAAGTTGAACCCAAATTCAAAAAATAATTTTTTTGCCAAATTTGTCGCCAACTTAGCGATATGTCGCCAAGTTGGCGTCAAACACTTGGCGACCAAAAGCTTGGCGACATGTTGCCAAGTGGTCGCGCCAATTCATATCACTTGAGTCTGTGTTGAAATTAACATTGATTTACCCCCAAAAAGGTGTAAAAGACCCCCTTGGGAACATTTGAATGCAATCACAAGGGGAGGTGCACAACTAGACCCCCCTCAGAGCCTACATACCAATCTAGAAGTTTCTACGGCATATAGATTTTGAGTTATGCGACATACATACGCACATACATCCCCACATACGTACACACAGACATCACGAGAAAACTCGTCATAATTTACTCGGGGGTGGTCTAAATTGATTTTTCGGCTGTTTGTGTGTTTGGTACATATGCACGTGTTGATAGGTCGAAAAAACTACGCGACATTCATTCAGGGGTGAGCAGAGTCAAAATTTAGACCGAAATTTGAGTGAAATTTTTTTCGTGATCGCAATACTATCGTGATCACTTTACTACATAAAAGGAAGTAATAAATAAAAAATCCTTGCCATCAGTTTTTAATGGTATTAGCTCCAGCTCACTGCATTAAGTACACACACAAAATATACTCTATGTATAAAACTAAATGTATCAATTTTTTCTTTACAATGTTTAATGGTACTGTTGAATTCCCTTGCAACAAGCCTGATTTAAAGAAAACCCGGTTTTGCGAGGAAATTAGGATGATTTGGTTAATACAATGTTAAGTCTATTGGAGCATTACTCACTTTTAAAGAACAAACACCGATTTAAAACATCAATGCATAGTGATTCACAACCATTCGTTTAACTTTTAGCTCATTTTATCCTTTCTTGGAGAAAATATGGTTTAACTATCTAAATCAACAACATATTGGGAGGGAACTAACGCCCGATATTTTAATTAAGTGTGCTTGGGGAAAAGTCCTGTTAAACTTTCTCCTATGGAAAGCTACTTCTATAGGCAACTAACTGGGAAAATCTTTCAAGCTGAGACGGCTATTTATTTCCTTGATCAATGATTTATAATAAATTAATTTTCATTAATTTAACCATCACAATTTCCTTTTTTTTTCTTTCTTCTTTTGATGATGAATTTGTTTAATTAAAAAACATCAACCTTTGAAAAACGTTAAAACAAAACATAGACTTTAAAACTAGTGCATCAATAGTAAAAATGTCAATGTTTTTCACAAAAATATTGAAGTTTCGAAAATATTAACCTGTCGCACCTCTAAAAGCAATATTATTCTTCTAAAATATGTATTTGCATAAATTTAAGATGTAACTTGCTACTCTAGTTCATATTTATGTATTTATTAATACTTATATTATACTTATTTATGCATACTGATTTTCTTTTCAGCCATTGAAGATAAACATACAGATTGGAAAGATTATTTAGTTAAAAGAATATCCAGAGCCAAAACTATACCTGCTGACTTTGCCTATAAGGTACCACTTTTGTGCTTAGCAAGGCAGTATTAGATTCAATTATTTACTGTAAAAAGTATTAAACAAAAATGATTTTATTTGAAATTAATCTCCCGTAATTTTAACGTTTTAACTTCATCATTTTATGTTGCTAGATTGAGGAACACAAGCATAGCATCATTAAGAAAAATATGAAACTTGAAGTAGTTGACAAGAACTGCATATCGGCCGTACGTCCAGCAAAAGTGAAAGAAGTGGTTGGTGGGCGTTTACACATCTCATATGAAGATTCCAGTGAAGATGAAGGATTCTGGTTCCATGAAAGGTCGCCCCTGATTCATCCTGTTGGCTGGGCTCAGATTGTTGGACATCCGCTGAAAGGCAAAATTGGTAAATAGAATGAATGTGGGATAGACGCGATTATTGAAGTCTAAATAAGACTAGATCTGCAAACAGGGCCTTCAAGAGAGAGCAGCAGGGACAAAAGCTCTGGCCCAGTCCGAAAGAGGCCCTGACACTTTGGAAAAAAAGAAAAAAAAAGCCCTTTCTTTTTCAGAATATGCTACTTTTGATCCATAAGCACACGAATAAAAGAATTGCTTTATACATCCAGAGGAAGAAAATTGTTAATATATTTAGATAGGGGACTCAAGCATTCCCCCTCCCCTCTCAAAATTTTTACAATAGTTATTCTTAAAGCGCAATTTATATAATCTATGGTGATGTTAAAAGAAAGGATGGTTCAGGGGTCTTTCTTAGAAATGTTGACTTAATTGAAGTCTTAAAAATTCTTTCCCATTTCATCTTTGGTTACGCATCTTAATATAATACATTCTCAGACTGTCTTCAACAATATTTTACGATTGAATTTTTTTTTTAAATTTTACAGTAACAAACTTTCATTTGAAAGGAGATTTTTTAAGAAAAATTTAATTCTTACACAACTGATATTAAATTTTTCTAGCTTTTCTTCCGAAAAACTTGGTGCTTTGCTGAGAGCCTGCTTGGTAGTACTTTCCCCTCGGGGCCCGGTAAAGCACTTGGTGTGCCCCCAAGGCTCGGTAAAGCTCTTAGTGTCCCTGCCTGCAAATGCAGATACACATATGACCTCAACTGTTTTACTTTGTTGATGCTTTGCATAACGGATATAGTGTAGCAGTGGTAATAATGCTTGAGTCTTTTCACATAATAGCTTATATGTGCCTTCATTTTCAACAAGAATTCCAAGACAGCAATTTACCAGCACCAGCAGGAAATATTTATGATCCTCATAGTAATGGACTGATGAGGGATAAAGCTGCTAAGTTACTGTTTTTGAAAGTATAATTTACAGTCACTGAATTCTACATATGTCGCATTTTTTTTTCTTTTTTAACTTCCTGAACGTGTGATTGTTTTATTTATTGTTAACTCTTAGCAGTTGTGATATAATTATGATACTTATTTTAATTAGAACATCATGAAAATTAAAGTTTTGATCTTATTATAAAGATAATTTAATATCTTGTATATTTGCTATAATAAATGAAAATTGGTTTAAATAGAATTAAATAATTTTTCATTGTTTTCTATATTTAAAGCTTCAAATATATGATAAAATTTTATAATGTGAAGATCCATTCAAGATTGGGTAAAAAAATAAGAGATATGCAACGTTTTTCTTCTTAAAATATCTGGAGATATGGATATGGATTGCTGCTAATTATTATCCTTCTTCCTGATATGTTTTGGCAGATAACTGCTACAACTAAAATTTTTAAGAGGAGACTGTTTCAAGTTTAGTATGTAGAGACAATCAAATTTTTGCAACCATAGAAAAATAGCTACAATATCTTATTATTTCAAGCTTTTGTTCACATGCTTAAAGTTTCTGTTCAATGTTTTCTCCCGCCCAATTTTACCCAAGTTCTTAATAATTGTTTACTTTTTAAAATTATCTTAAGTAGACTGCTAGATCCAGGGAGAAGTAAGCCCTTGCAATATTGGAAAACGCATTTATATGCACCTCTTTTTGTGCACACAAGTTTCATACAAAACTGATCTGCTGGCTATTTGTAAATATATGGAGGGCTTTCTGATTTCCGAAAAGGCTGTTAGTTTGAAAATTTGTTTCCAAATACAGTGAAACTTCTCTAAAGCGACCACCCTCCGTTCCGCGAAAAGTGGTCGTTAAGAGAGGTGGTTGCTCAAAGAAGTAAACTTAAAAATGGCAAAAGAATTTTTCCCAAAAATCGAACATTATATTTTCTAATTTAATAAAAATAAAGAAACATGAAAAATACTTGCTCTTACTATTTATTGAATTGCTGTACAATACAAGCACTAACACTTATGTATTTCTTGAACTTTTTTTGTAATATAAAGAAATTTCAGATTGTTTCATATTTTTTACTTTTAGTGACACAAATTCTCGCTCTAATCTATTTTTCAACTCTGAAAAAAGAGTTAATTTGGACATCTTTCATGCTTTCTGAATTCTCCACAATAAAATGTGTATTTTTTTCCATATTGTGGATTTTTCTTCCTCTTTCTTTTTTGTGGGGAAAAGTATTCAGAAAAATTTTTGGACAAAGGGTCAGACAATGGTCATTCGTGGAGGTTTGGTTTGGGTTGACTGGTCGCTTCTAGAAGACTTTTTACATTGAATAGATGGGGGGAAAATCGGTGCCTTAGGAAAGTGGTCGTTAACAGCAGTGGTCGCTTAATAGAGGTGGTTCCTTATAGAAGTTTTACTGTAGTACTTTTCTTTTTTTATTTATTCTTTTTATTTCTTCATTTCAAATACAGTGAAACTTTGATAAATCAAAGTTGCAGGGAACGAGAAAAAAATTTGAATTGTCAAAAATTCGGTCTATCGAAATCAAAAGCAAAACTATAGAATAAAATAGAATACTACCACTGAAACTATTAATTTTTTCATACGGGTAAAAATAACAGAATAATGTATCAAATATATTATATATAGCTCAACATAATTAACCTTTCATCTCCATATATTATTTCTCTAAGCCGAATCCTATACCCGGTCGAAACTCGCTCATTTCTTTATCGAATTGCATGAAAATTTATGATTTTGAAGCTTATCCCGCGGGCTATTGACGAAAATTAGACCCACCCTCTAAAAAGTGTCGGTTCGTTTTTTATTCGAACTTCAATTTTTGGGCACAAAATTGACTCTATCTAGCGAAATAATTGTCGTATCGTCTCCATTTTGATTTTATTCGAAAGATTAAAAAAAATGCGTTCTTTAGAACGTTTCTCCGCTAGCGCCGCGTAACGAGAATCTCGAAAATCCACGTTTAAGCGACTTATAAGCGACTGAAGTTTGAAAAAGTTAAATTTTTTGCTCAACTGTTAAAATCGTTACCATTGTTGTTCAAATCAATTTTAAATGCGACATTTCAAGCCAAGGCTTAGCTCGGTAAACCTTAATTGTAACTTTTATTGTTTCAAAATACTATGGTAGTTTTGCGATAACGTTAGTATTTAGTTTAATAGTAGCCTGGGGTATTTGATTTTAATATAGGGTATCACTTTTGTAGTAGTTGTAAAAGTGAACGTGTCTTTGATCTCTTTGAAAAGTTGTCAGAACGACGGCAGTAGATGGCAATGTTGTGCAAACGTACAAGATTTTACAATGCCAAGGAACATGGTACCAACAGGCAGATTAACAGGAAGGTGTCTACTACCTAGACAATATTAGACAATTCAACAATGCTTTGGCCTTCGCTTCAGTCAAAGTGGACTCAGTTAACATTCCTGGCAGAAGTCCACATTGTTTTAAACTACATGGTCAAGTGTACGATATGATCGGGAACTTGCAACCTCCGGCAGGGACTACACCAACTTACGCTGGACTTTTCTTTATAGATTTCGACACTGCGCTGCAACTTTGGGCAGATAATGAAGCCAATAAAAATTGTCATATTAAATTTTAAATTTAGTTTTTTTTTTTTTTTTTTTTTTTGCGGAATTCCGCACGGGTCACCTAGTATAATTATATAAATTCAAGAGTTTGCATGGGTTGCGAAACCAATTTTTACTTATGAAACTGCTTTTTTAGGAACGATTGGCTTCCTGTATTTATTTTACTAAAGCCTCCTCATGATCCGGATATATTCAGTCTTGTAGGCATTTTCTTTTCGGATTAAAATTTTTGTCAGCAAACGCTTGCAGATGCTAGTTTCGATTTTTTTTAATTGATGAAAGTGTAATTTTCTGCACATTAAACTTCAATAAAATTTCCTTCTCCTCTACGCCAAAATCAACTTCTTTAATTTTTATTCAACTTTATCTTGCAAATTTAAAAGCATAAATCTTATCCTAACCATTTTCAAAGTTCAATCCTAAACATTAAAATATCATCGCAAACATTCACTTAAAGCGACTTCGACTCATTGCGTTGCGTTTGCAATCAAAATTTGACAACGGTTATGAAATAAAATTTAGAGTTAGACGGTAATAAATATTTACTTCGGTTAGTCGAAGAATTGGACTTATTCAAGGTTGATTTATCGAAGTTTCTTTGTAATTACAAAAAAAAAAAAAAAAAAATTTACCTATGTATTTAAGTTTCAAATATTAAAGTGATTATTTTTTTGTTTTATGTGTATATTGATTTTTGATTTTTTTTTCTAACTATTTTCCTTGCAGAGTATGCTCATCAATCGTTAAGAAAGACCTTGTATCAAACATTTGATCCAGATGACGCAACCTGGAACATGTTTATGCCTGTAAGTTTATTTGGTATTCATTTTTTTTTAGTTAGGCATTAACATTATGTTTTTTTTTCTATCCTCAAAATTCTACAATTTTATGAGTAGTTATTACGTTTGGTTTTGCAGATATTTGACAACAGAACTCTATTATTTATGATAAAAAAGCATTTATCTATAAACAATCCATGTGTGTGACCATGGTTCGAAAATATTAAAAAAATCCAATATTCTGATAGAATCTTACATTTAGATGTCTATCCGATATTTTCAATCACTGCAAACTGAAGTCTTAAAATAGAAAATGCATCCTCAAATCACTCTTGTCTATTTTCCAACATCATTATTATAAGATATGGATCTCAACTTAATGTTTAATATTTAACTAGGCTGTTTTAATCTGTATTAAAGTGGTTAGAATTGCTAATGATTTCACGTATAAAATTACAAAAAAATCTTCTATATTATATTATACTAATAATCTATTACTACAGTAAAGCATCTGAATAACGGACAGTCCTGGGACCAGAAGTTTTGCCTGCTATTAGAGAGGATTACTTTTTTACAACATTGCTATTTCAGATTATACCAATTCATTGAGTGAAAAATCAGGGTATTAAATATGTACCATTGCCATCATACCTTACTATACTTATAACTATGCATTATTTACTGTATCTCACTTTAAAACTGCAATTAATAATTTTGTCTGATAGATACAGGTAGTTATCAAAATAATGGAAACACTTGAGATTCATAAGAAAAATCTACCGTTGATCACAAAACAAGCTATCAATTGTTCTTTAACTTTAGTCATACAAAATATAGACTTCACCAGACATTTCCACATTGAAATTAAATCACTCAAGCATTTGGGATGAGACAAGAAGGGGGGTCGGAAGAAAAAACGCTTTTTGGCCATAACTCTTTGAAAATAGCTCAAAATAAGCTATAAATTTCAGTAATTAATCAGCATACTATGTATAATTACTGTACAAATTTTTATGAATGTACCACTTATACTTCCGAAGATATGAAACATTTTTCAAAAAACGGCAATTTTATTTGAAGGGTTTTTGCTCATAACACGCAGAGTTTTTGATCAAACCTTATCAAAACTTCAGGAAAGATGACAAAATACAAGAAAAAGAACATACTAAAACGGCAAATAAAAATATTAAAAATCTGATGAGATATGAACGTTAAAAGGAAATAATTTTTCACGGCGCATGCGCGAGCGACAGAAATTTATAACTACAAAAATATTGTAGCCTGGTTTATATTGCATCTTATAAAAAAAGTTCCAGTTGAATATCGTAAAAATTGAAAAAGATATCAGCCATCTAGTGAGCTGTAATTTATTCATTCACAGACAATACATAAATGGCGAGGGGTTGTCCACAAATGGTGTGGTGACAATCGAGCATTTTTTTTTTCAATGTTAAATTGTATACAGTTTGAAAATTTATATTCGGCATAGAAGTCACAATTCGCCTATTCGGTCAAAAAGACCTTATACGTAGGTAGCCAAAAGTATCCGGACACCCCCTGAAACGTTGGTTTTGAACGATGACGCAATAACCTTTAATTTGAAAATAGCTCTTTGTGGACAGTCCTTCACTATTTATGTATTGTCTGCGAATGAATGAAATACAGCTCACTAGATCACTGATATCTTTTTCAATTTTCATGATATTCAACTGGAACTTTTTTTATAAGATGCAGTATAAACCAGGCTACAATATTTTTGTAGTTATGAATTTCTGTCGTTCGCGCATGCGCCGAGAAAAATTATTTTCTTTTAACGTTCATATCTCATTGGATTCTTAATATTTTTATTTACCGTTTTAGTATGTTCTTTCTCTTGTATTTTGTCATCCTTCCTGAAGTTGTGATAAGGTTTGATCAAAAACTCTGCGTGTTATGAGCAAAAATCCTTCAAATAAAATTGCCGTTTTTTAAAAAAATGTTTCATATCTTCGGAAGTATAAGCGGTACGTGCATAAAAATTTGTACAGTGATTACACATAGTTTGCTAATTAATTACTGAAATTTACTGCTTATTCCGAGCTATTTTCGAAGAGTTATCGTCAAAAAGCGGTTTTTCTTACGACCCCCCTTTTTGTCGTCCCCCAAATGCATGAGTGTTTTAATTTCAATGTGGAAATGTCCGGTGAAGTCTATATTTTGTATGACTAAAGTTAAAGAACAATTGATCGCTTATTTTGCAATGAACGGTAGATTTTTCTTATGAATCTCAAGTGTTTCCATTATTTTGATAACTACCTGTAGATATGATGTGATGAAGATAGATATGATGTGAATTTCATCTGTCTTTTAAAAGCTCTAAATTTTTTCCACCTTTGAAAACTTTTGGACTGGCAATGCATATTTTTTTCTCAGCAGAGTATCAACTTGTCCCAAGGGCGGAATCAGCTTCTGGTTAAGGAGGGGGTCATTTTCGGAAAGCTTGGGCAAAGTGCAGTTTTTGTGCAAAAATGGTTATGTTCGGAAATTTTTTCTAAACCCTTCACTACATGTAGAGTTTAAATCCAACGTTTTCCTATGATTTTTATATGCAGTTAAACTGAGCTTTGTGCCCCTTCTGGAATATTGCTATAACAGTTTAGTTTGATTTTTATGCACTAGTTAGTTGCACTAGTTTAGGTATTACCGTTCTTGCTTTTGAAAAATAGAATGTCTGCATTACAGTAAGAAGTGTGCTTAATCATTATTTCCTTTGTTCTAAAAAAGTTTAGATATAAATGCTGTACTTAGTGGTAAAAGTTGTTGGTTCCACTTATGGCACAAAACACATTGTAGATTATTACACTTATCGATATAAGCTTATACTAAGTGCTTTGTGCCATACGTGGAACAAACAGTTAAAATATCATTTTTGGCACAAATTTTTAAGATTAATTTTTTTCTTCATTTTTCCTGAACTCAGGGCTATTTAAAAGGCAACATATGATTTTTTTTATGAAAATATAAAAAATCGTGCAGTGAAGGGTTAATATTAGTCCCAAAAACTGCAGTTTTATCCAACATTTGGTCGCTTAAGGGGGTGGTCTAGATCCATGCCTTTTTTGTCCTTTGTATCAATCCTGATAGATGCTGTTTTTGTTTATACTTCCGCATTGAACTAACAAATAGACTCAATTTTAGAAGGACTACCATGAAGCTGCTTACAACCAGCAACTGCAGCGGAAAAAACATTTGAAAACAGATTTGAATGGAGAAATAAATTGTATTTTTGATGAGCAAACATTTGAAAAGGTTTCTTAAAGCAATTTGTAGATAAGAACGGGAAAGGATGAAATCACTTATAAACAAAACCACTTTGTACATGGTTTGATTATCGAAAATTTTTGTCTCAAAACTTAAAAAAGAAAATGGAAACTCTTTTGGTTCAAATAACTCTGTTATTCGAAGTGTCCGCTATTTAGAAATCATTATATGGAGCTTATGGAGCTACCTATATTAAAGGATTGTGTCTCAGAAAAATGTCCGCTATTTGGGAGTGTTAGAGAGGTTTATTGTATATTATATCAATATATTGTATCACTTTGTAGTTATTTTAGTAATAAATGAACACTATTGATATGATTAATGTAATTTTTATATTGAAAATATGGTTTGAAAAATAAATATCGAAAATATCATGATATATTCAAAATAAATATCAGATATATATATATAAAGAAAGATATTTCTTGACATATATCAGTGAACCCCGTGCGATGTTGATCCAGTGTCTTCTTTTCAAAGTGTTATTATTAACATTAAAATGAAATTTGAAGTTATAGTAATGCATAAAATATAGAACTCATAGTCAAGCAAGCGTTTAAGTAAGTACAAGAACGGAAATCTATCGTGCAAGACAGTAAAAAAAAAAAAATCCTTCTCTCATTCATATCTCAGTGAATGTCTTTTAGCTGCATGTTTGATTGTTGCTGTATGTTTTTTTTTACAACGTGTCTTATTTTCATCAAATCTAATGACTATGTCATATAATTTTGTTCTCACTTGAGACATATTATTATGTACTTAATTACAGTTTGTTGTTGATTGTTATTATTACTACTATTCGAGTACTTTTTACTTTATTCGAGTATTTTTTTACAGCCAAAAAGTTTTATTTGCATTATCTCTTTCAATCAATATTTTTCTGATTTAGTGTAACTGTTGCTGATAGTTTTAGCTTGTTTTACGGTAATTAGTTTAAGAACTCTTATTTTCATTTACAAAGGACGCAGCGACCCTGCATGTATATAAAGATAGATATAAATTAAAGAGTTGTGTGAGCAAATTCCGCATGTGGGGTGCGGTTTTTGTAGTTAAGTCGAACGTAGGATTTATGTAGGAGGAAAATTAATTTCCTGGGCAGAATGCTGGTGTACAAACGTCTCTGAAAGTAAATGTTGCTGATGGTTTCAGCCTCTTTATGTTAATTTTATTTTAAGAACCTTAACTTTCATTTTACAGAGGGCACAGTGGCCTACACTGTATTTAAAGGATCAAGACGCATTAAAGCTGTTGTTTTGAGCAAACACTATTTGTGTTGTTTTCAATTATTGTAGCTCAGTCGAACATAGGTTTTATGGACCAAGAACATTGTTCCTGGGCAGAATACAAGAAACAGGCATCTCTGAGTAAATATCGTATAGTAAATACAGTACAGCAACTATTTGTGTGTGTCGTGTTCTTTCACAATGTGTTTTGCATAGTTTTCTGCTTAATCATATTTGCTCAAAGCAATATGTATCAACTTCAAGGTGAATAAAATCTGTACTGCCTTTCAACTTTCAGGTGATAAATCTCGTGAAAAATTTAAAATTCAAGGAAGGCATGAAGCTGGAAGCTATCGATCCTCTGAATCTCTCTACCATATGTGTGGCAACAGTAATAGAAGTCTTAAGAAATAACTATCTCATGATTGGCATTGATGGCATGGTAAATCAATCTGCAAACGGCTCGGATTGTTTCTGCTACCATTCTTCATCACCTTATATTTTCCCAATAGGGTTTTGTGAAACCAATGGCATTGCATTAACTCCCCCCAAAGGTAGGTATTAGTGTGTGTAGTTTCAGTAGTACAATATAATGCACACTTTTAGAATATTACTTTATCTTTAATAACTTTTATTAGTTTCACATGTGGGTTTGTATGTATGTATGTAACTGAATAAAAGATAAAATTCACGTTCTTTACAAATATAAAAGTAATATATTTAGCACTATTATTAATGCTAAAGGTTAAACTATATTATTGCATGTTGATGTATTATAAGAGTGTTTCAGTTGTTTGCGTATGTAACTCAGGATAAAAGATAAAATTCACATTCTTTGTAAATATAAAAGTAATATATTTAATACTATTATTAATACTATAGGCTAAACCATATTACGTGTTCATGCATTATAAGTGCATATAAACTAAGCAAATATTCAATAGTTTTGAAACTTCTTTTTAGTTTCATGTACTCTAAAAGCCTATTTTTTAGTTTTTTTTACACTATATTTAGGATTATTTCACTTGAGGGCAATTTCATAGACAACTGACTGACATTTTTAAAGCAAAACATTAAGTACTTTGGAACATTCAACGCAAAACATACTTAGTACAAACGATCTTTTCACTTGGATTATTGAAATTTTTAAGTTGAATTTAATGGTTTAATTAAATTTAAAATTTGTTAAAAGCATGGTAACTGAGTGATGTTTTAAATTGTAGCATGTTAGTCAGTTACCATTCTTTTAAATTTTTTTCAAAAATCATCCAAAATGTATTATAAGAATTCAACTACACCATTGAATTCAGCTTAGAAAGTACTTAGAAATCCAGGGAAAATTTCTGTGTTGCTTTATGTTTAATATTATGAAACTAGCTGTCAGGGCAGCTAGATTAGCTTCCTGTGGCATGTTGATGCATAACGTCCCCGCCTCCCTAACTTTTACCTCATTCTGATATGATATTATTTGATATAATTCAATTTTCATAAGATTTTAAGACATACTACGTACATGGCCCACTAATGCTCAAGCAGGTAGCTGCATGGCCCGGCGTTGCACGGGCACATCGCGCCTTTAAAGTAGTAAAGAATGTTTCAAAAAGATACTCGCCGCCAAGGCGGCTCGCTAACAGGCGCTTCACGCTTTCACTTTTTTCCTCCATCAAAAAAATCATTCGAAGTATTGAGATGCTTCGTGCCTTCAAAACGGTGAGGAAAGTTACAGTAAGTTCTGTTCACTCAAGGGGAAAAGCAGACATAGATACTCAGTTTTTAATATAAGTAGATGGCTTTTCAACAAATGAATGTTTCAAAATATTACAAGTAGCTTGCGATAAAAATACTACGTAAGTGGCCCGCTTATGAGTTTCGTGTTTGATTTAGTTAAGCCTTCATTCAAAATTCTCACTATCATTGTTATTACTGTTTCATAGCAACCACATTTTGCAACAATGGATTTCATATTTAATCATTTATTAGGCTTAATCACTTTAAATTTGACTACTTATTAATTGATATTTTCGCTAATTAAAATCTTATAATTACATAAATTGAAACTAATAAAGCCTGAAAAATTACCTATCTATCGGTACCTGGTTCGACTTTCAGTTCATTGGCATTCAGGAGAAAGAAGCGTGACATAGATAGAAAGAAAGATTGTTAGAAAGATAGATAAGTTCGAAAGAAAGATAGTTAGAAAGATACTCAGTTTTTAATATAAGTGGATACTGTTGTGCTTTGAAAAATATCAGTCAGTTACCTGTAGAATTGCCCAGAAATAAATACTTAATTTAAAAATTTTGTGGAAATTGTGTTTTCAAGTTTTAGCTTAGAGGGTTCAAATAAAGTAAAAGCAATGTGGAAAAAAAAAAAAAAGTCTATTGTTCTTAGCTACATTTGTTGTTGCCATGATTTTCCAAGCAACTTTGCATTATTGCCAGCTAGTTAACTTCTACGAATCTTTCTTTTGTGTTTATTGTGTTATAAATTCAAATAGTTATGCATTGTTGTTTTTAATTTACTGAAGTGTTTTATTGAAAAAATATATTTCTTCCTTGTAGGTTACAAAGGGGATTTTAAATGGCAGGAATACTTAAGAAAGACTAAAGCAAAACCTGCGCCAGTCACATTGTTTCATAGAGTAAGTGTTTTAAATAGTTCAAAACATTATTTATATTTGGAATTACATATTTAAATGAAACTAAAAGGTTTAAAATTAATTACCAAAAAGACAGGAAGAAGAAAACATTTTTGTCAGTAATGTTTAGGATGTTAAATGTTAATATGGTGTTAGTCTGGAAGGATTGATCAGCTGCTTATACAGTGGAACCCTTGGACAGTCCAAGGGACCACAAAAATAAGTCACGTTAAGCGGGTACTAACTTACCCGAAGTTCCATAATTTCAACGATTGTAGTGTTTTTTGTAGTGCTTATTTACTAATGCTTACCATCCACGTTTTGATACTAATTTCAGCGAATTATTTTTCCATTTGTACTTTCTTTCTTTTTTGTTCAAAAAGGAAAACAATAAATTGGAACAATTTTGACCAGCTAATTAGGAATCTACTTATATTAAAAACTGAGTATCTTTCTAACTTTCTTTCTAACTATCTAACTATCTTTCTAACTATCTTTCTATGTCATGCTTCTTTCTCCTGAACGCCAATGAACTGAAAGTCGAACCAGGTACCGATAGATAGGTAATTTTTCAGGCTTCATTAGTTTCAATTTATATAATTATACCATTTTAATTAGCGAAGATATCAATTAATAAGTAGTCAAATTTAAAGCGATTAAGCCTAATAAATGATTAAATATGAAATCCATTGTTGTTTGCAAAACGTGGTTGCCATGAAACAGTAATAAAAATGATAATGAGAATTTTGAATAAAGGCTTAACTAAATCAAACACGAAACTCATAAGCGTGCGACTTACATAGCATTTTTATCTCTAGCTACTTGTAATATTTTGAAACATTCATTTGTTGAAGAGCCATCTACTTATATTAAAAACTGAGTATCCATGTCTGCTTTTTTTCCTTTGAGCGAGCTGAACTTACTGAAACTTTCCTCACCATCTTGAAGGCGCGAAGCATCTCAATAATTCGAATGATTTTTTTTTATACAGGAAAAAAGTAAAGGCGTGAAGCGCCTGTTAGCGAGCCGCCTTGGCGGGGAGTAGTTTCTTGAAATTTTCCTCACTACTTTCAAGGCACGAAGTGTCAGTGCAACGCCGGGCCACATGCGTGGTATGTCTTGCAATCGAATTAACATTAAATTATATCAAATAAAACTTCAGAATGAGGTAGAAGTTAGAGAGGGGGGACGTTATGCATCAACATGCCGCAGGAAGCTAATCTAGCTGCCCTGGCAGCTAGTCTACTTATATTAAAAACTGAGTATCTTTCTAACTTTCTTTCTAACTATCTTTCTAACTATCTTTCTATGTCACGCTTCTTTCTCCTGAACGCCAATGAACTGAAAGTCGAACCAGGTACCGATAGATAGGTAATGCTTCAGGCTTCATTAGTTTCAATTTATATAATTATACGATTTTAATTAGCGAAGATATCAATTAATAAGTAGTCAAATTTAAAGCGATTAAGCCTAATAAATGATTAAACATGAAATCCATTGTTGAAACGTGGTTGCTATGAAACAGTGATAACAATGATAGTGAGAATTTTGAATAAAAGCTTAACTAAATCAAACACGAAACTCATAAGCGGGCCACTTACATAGTATTTTTATAGCTAGCTACTTGTAATATTTTGAAACATTCATTTGTTGAAAAGCCATCTACTTATATTAAAAACTGAGTATCTATGTCTGCTTTTTTCCTTTGAGCGAGCTGAACTTACTGAAACTTTCCTCACCATCTTGAAGGCGCGAAGCATCTCAATAATTCGAATGATTTTTTTATATAGGAAAAAAGTAAAGGCGTGAAGCGCCTGTTAGCGAGCCGCCTTGTCGGGGAGTAGTTTCTTGAAATTTTCCTCACTACTTTCAGGGCACGAAGTGCCCGTGCAACGCTTGGCCATGTGCATGGTATGTCTTGAAATCGAATTAACATTAAATTATATCAAATAATATAACTTCAGAATGAGGTAAAAGTCAGAGAAGGGGGACGTTATGCATCAACATGCCGCAGGAAGCTAATCTAGCTGCCTTGGCAGCTAGTAAATCCATAATTCTTGAAAGAGATAAGAGCTCCTTGTCAGTCTGGTCTATTAAAGAAGTCCTGTTCACACTTGTTTGAAGGCGAAAATTGGACTAAAGTAGCAAGTGGGTGTCAGCTTATAGAAGTTTCTGTAAATTGGTGGCCAATCTAGATAAGTTTTTACTCATTGAAATTATTATTGCACCAATCATTATAAAAAATAAATGTCGACTTACCGAGGTAGTCGAGTTATCTGCTTATCAAGTTACCGAAGTTTCACTGTATGCGCTAAAACAAAATAGGTAAAAAAAATTCTGGTCTGTCCAGTAGATGAAGCATATTTGATTCTATGATCTACTAGACAAGCTATGAATGCTTTTTTTCATTTTTTTTCAGTATGTAAAGCAGCTCCGCCATGCTAAGCACAAAACTCGTATCTGCACTTTATAGTAAAAATGAATTACCATCACCAGGCTGTTCTTTGTGATGTATTTCACCTATGTACAAAGTTTTATGGTCATTTGAGAACAGGAAATATTTTTTAAAAATTTCTGAAAAAGTATCATCTGAATCAAATACATGGAAGCGCAAAACTTTAAAGAGTAATATCTCAGTTTGAGCTCGACTGCAGATACCACTTTTGTGCTTAGCACTGGAGAGCTGCTCCAGGCCTCTACTCCTTTAAATTGAATTGACTGAAAATTTACGGAATTAATTTTAAGGTTTGATTTTTTTGTGCACATTTATGGTGTGTATAATAGTGAAAAAAAGCATATTGTTATTACTTGTTCATATATCACACATTATTACAATCATTTGATAGTTTTTGCTCTATTTTTATGTTGAATTTGCTACACAAACCTGAAAATGAAATTTTTGATTAGTAGCCAATGACTGGCAAATACTTTTAATTTTGTAACCACTGTTTTGTAATCCTATATTTTAAGAAAATCAATGTACATTTTTTATAAATAAACAAAACTTAGACGCCAAATTTTAAATCTATGAATCATTTTTAATTTTTTTTTAACATGTTCACTTACAAAAGATTTTTCACCAGTCTCAAAATAGGCTTACGCAGTTTTTATCTAAGTTCATTTGCGATGAAGCGATTAATCGGTACAAAACAAACCTTAACTTTTTTTTTTTTATTTCATTGATTGTATTTATTGAACTTTTCTTTTTCACACAGGAAATTCCAAATCATGGTTTCAGAGAAGGCATGTACCTGGAGGCAGTGGATCTAATTTCGCCCAGGTTAATCTGCGTAGCTGTGGTGACTAAAGTTGTTGGCCGCCTTTTAAGAATACATTTTGAGGGGTGGGAAGATGCTTATGATCAGTGGTGTGATTGTGAAAGTCCTGATTTATTTCCCATCGGTTGGTGTCAAGCTGTTGGCTATAAATTAGAACCTCCAAAAACTGATGGTAATTTTTGTTACATTCATTGCTGTTTTTTTTATATTAATATTATTTTTTGAACTGCGGTAAACTGATGATGGAAACATAACCTTGCAAAGATATTTAATGTTTTGAAATTTATATAAAGCAATGAAGATAATTTTCTTTTTTAAAATAACAATAAATGTTAATTTGTAGTTTTTATTTTCTTGTTTAAAATACTGAAAATTAATTAGTAAATTTATTTTTTTGTATCATTAGCTTATTGAAAGAAGCAGAGTGATGCTTGCATAATTTAAAAATGTGAAGAATATGATACTTGTTACTGCTGCGTAGCAAAGCTACCCAAGCCAACTTGCGAAAAAAATTAAATATTGGAATGAAACAATAGTTTTGCTCTGTAAATGAGAATAGGAAATCTGCATTAATTAATGACAAAATTCTTATTCATTTTGGAGGTATGAACTGAAGCTGAATTTGTATCTTTTGCTTTGCGACCTGATGCATGACTACAATGTTCTTCATCCTAGTTTTACAGAATATGCTACAGCTTTTATGTTCTGTAATACTATTTTATTTCTACAATATTTTACTAATACATTTGTGCTTGCTTTCTGTTCTTCTGCAAAATAGAGCTTTTGCAATATGAAATTGTGCATTATTCTACTAATTCTGCTCTTAAATCTTTTACTTTATAAATGCATTTCTGCTCTTGAATGTAACTTTTACTGCCTACTTCTCATTTGAAATGTTCTCTTTCTTGAATATTCTATCTTTGATTTTTTAAAGTCATTAACCCGTTACCGCCCAGTGATCTATTTATAGATCACCTCTTTTTAGACCCCTCACAAAGAACAATGAATTTTTATCCTTTCTCATTGGCTGGTTTCCTTACACATGTGGCTACACCCCTAAAAAAACTTTTGAACATTTCTTTTCCCGGTCGGTCCAGCAGGTAACGTCTTAAGTTTGTCATGTTGCAGATTCATAGTGCAGTTTTCAATTCTGGGTACAACAGATTTTTTTTAAAAGTATAAAATCCCTTTTTTAGGCTGGTTTTAATTTTACAAAAACTTTATTCTTAATTTTAAAATATGGTATTTTCAAAGATAAGATTAGAAGGAAAGTATCCATTCTCTTACTACAAGAAATGCCCAGTTATTTATTGATAGATTGTCTATTATTTCAACTACAAAATACTGTAAGTGAATAAAACTTTATCTTTACTCTATTTATGAAGTATAAAATGTAATTTAAAAATATTTTTCAAAAATTTGCATTTTAAAATAATTGGGCGCTAACGGGTTAAAAGCATTGCCACTACTAATTGTTCTCTATTGTACCAATATCTCATCATGGTGCAGTCATAAAGAAAAAAAAATTCTAAAAATTTAATTAAAAAATTTCCTTTTCTGTGCTGGATCTTAAAATATAAATTTGAGCTTCAGGCTTCTTTTTAGACGTTGAGCACCCAAAGAAGAGGAGGAAAGTATTGGTCTCAAAAATTCAAAGAAGTACGCATGATTTTTACTCTTTCAATTAATTAAATATTGCATAGTCAACTTCTTCAGATCCATAGTTTGGGGTTGGGGGCTCTGTGAATTTTAAATCATTTCTCTTTAATCTAATTTGCAATAATTTTCTTTTAAAGGATCGAATCAAGTTATTAACAATGAAGATATTGATACACTGTAAAACAACAAAATATAAACATATATATTTTTTTTAAAATCTAAGTTGTTGCTCAATGTTTATAGCCTGCTCAGTATTTATTTTAACATTTTGTATCAAAACATTTATAATGTTTGCAGACAATTAGGCATCCATTTAGGCAAGTTTTGATGCATTTCATATTTTTGTTTTTAAATATATTTCTTGGTAGTATAATATCCACACGCTTGTGATTAGACAAAATTTTAATATCTAACATTAGTAAACTAACATTAGCAATTTAGTAATTGATAGAAAGTTTCAGTAACAAGAAAAAAACTTATTTACTATGAAAATGGGGGGGGGGGGGGGTAATCACTGTTGCTATTACTTCATCTTAGGCCGGAGTTCAAGTGAAACACGGACGATCGCAGCTCACCAATGCAATTGCAAATTCCCAAATTTGGATTCAAGTGAAACGTTACAATCGCTACGAGATGCTATTCTATCGTTATTCGCAGTGGCGGCTCGTGCCTTAATTTAGTGGGTGGGCCCGCAATTATATGTTCCCCCAGTAATGCTTACAAAAAAAATTGAAGGAAACAACTATTAAACTAATGCTGAGCGACATAAAATAATATTTAATTCTATTAATACAAATTTGCATTGCAAAATTATCTCATTTGATTTGATACATAGGTTTTATATTTTAAATGTTATACCAGCCTTAAGCGATCAATGTAATGATAATAACAATATTTTTCACAGACGACATACTTCCTATACATCACTAATGTTTCGCAAAGCTAGCTCTCAGAATTTTGCCATTTTCGGACAGTGAAAATATTCATCACATTAAAAGTGTTACGCCACAAGTCGGTGCCATTACTCAAACATTACGGGACTGCACTCCAAAAGAAAATGAACATTTCTGCCTAAAACACACCCTCTCACCCCCTAAAAATGTCGACAACCTGCACCATGTGTTTTTGAAAGCCTCTATCATCAAATTAAGGAACTCATAAGGTAAATGACTCGATATATGTATGCTTACATTTTTTTTAAAATTTGGATACAAATGTTGCAATTTCAGTTCATGAAAAAACAAATCCTAACGGTGTTTCAACTTAAAAATGTTACTTTTATAGCCATGATATTTACATTAACTTTCAATTTTAATGTATGTGTATGCTTTTAAATAAATTGGAATACACTGGCTTGAACAGTTATGGTTCCACTCACTTACCAATGTATGATCGTATACTCAAACTAGTGATGAGCTGAATCGAATTATTTTCAGGAAATACACACATGTACAAAACAATATTAAAACACTTATTTTTCTTACAATATAATCTGGATCTTGACTTACCGATTCGAATAACACTAAAATTAAAACACGGATAACTGACTAATTTGATTATGTTTGTCAGAAATATTTGATTAACTGATAATTAATTTCTTTTCGGATACGTGATTTGACTGATAGTCATGGTAACATGCTATATGTTAGAAATAAAAAATCTTGTAGAACGCCTAGTTTTTCAGAACCATTAGGTATCGTTATTAAACTTTGATAGAAATTTTTTAATTTAACTACATTGCTTTTAAACAGTATTTACTATTTCATATATTGTAAAACTTCAGAAAAATATATTGCAAAATATAGTTGTTAAATGCTGCGAAATTTTATATCCACGTGTTTCCTCTATGAATTATGAAGCAATTTGTAAAATAATAATAATTTAAAGAATAAGTGTATAATTCATTTATACATTTTTAAGCTGAATATAGTTTTTATATACAGTAGACGTTGATCCACTTAATATTTTTATGAACGTTCAATTTCAACGTTTTGTTTTTTCTGGTTACTGCTTTAAATGAATTTGTAGTAGAAGGTTAATGTTACGTGTCATAAGATTTAAGAAAAGTTGTAGAGTAGCAAAAGTTTTTATTCAACATCTAAGTGTTTTTTCGGACATTAAAATCCCTATGAATGTGATAATATTAGTTGCAGGGATGATTATCAAAAAGAGGGGAGGGGAGAACTACTTCCTCGATATTTTAAGGGGAGGGTGTTGGCCGCTCTTTGGACGACTTTGGTCCTGGATATAAATATAATCATTGATTCGGCTAAATAAATTTAGCATTTAGAGCTTAAGAATACTTATTAATTCTCCAAGCATTTATAATGTCACACCCGGAAGGATGACAAAGTTTCTAGAGTTCATACAATACTTACAACACTATGAGATTAAATTCAAACTAATACCAAGAAAATGGCAAACGGTCTGCAAGTCAAAAATAAAGTCTTCACACAAAAATTTTGAGAATAAGAATCTCTGTTCCCAAACGCAAATTAACCAATAAAACATACATGCACTGTATTACAAATAGGTGAGGGGGGCGGTAATGGAATTAGCAATCTCTATGCCTGTTAGTAATAGGTGTTGAAAGGGTCATTCCATGTGAAATCAACACACTGATTCAGACTTGATGTCTCAGATTTTCATGATTTTTGGTATGCAGCATTATATCATAGACATATGAAAAAATACCAAATTTCAGTTACATAGCCCAATTATTTTTGAAGTTATAAATTTTTTAAATTTTAAATTTCTTTGAAAAAACACCATACTTTAACACATTAAAATGCCTATAGGCTCGCAACCAGTGGTGATATTAACCTGGGACTGGTCTCATTTTAAAGCTGTTGAATAGGGCTTTATTATGATATGCTACAACATAGGGGTTAAATTTTTAAAAAAATTTAAATTTTAAAATTAAATTTTAAATTTTAAATTTTTCAAAAAGTGGCAATTTTAAAAATTCCAAAAAATTACCAAAAATTGTTTGTGATGTCTTAATACATATTGCAAAATTCTATGATGGGATCTCAATGGGATCAGGAGATACAGGGCTTCAGAAATACACGTTTTGTGAAAAATACCAGAATTAGTATCAACAGAGGAAATTTTGTACAGTTTATTGAATGAAACAAACAACACATATCAATAAAACAAGCAGTGGCTATTACTTTTAATTTTTTAAATAGAGGAATATCACATAGACACTTACCATTCTCAGCCTTATTTTATGAGTTAATTATTAACAAATTAATTTATGAAGACTTCAATTGTTGGAAGATACCCACACATTTGTTTAGTTCACTGTCTGGTAAACTGTATGTTCGGCCAGTCTGAGTGGTGGGGTTCACTTTGCACATTACATCTGAAAATGGGATCCACAGTGTGTCAGGTGGTGTGGGATATATAAATGAGGATGACGGACCTGAAGGATGGAGGAATGTAACTTGCACTTGACTGCTGTATTCATCTTTATCCAGAACATAACTCAACCACCAAGTCTCATTATAGATAGATGTTATATACCCACTAATGTCTGAAAATGATGTCTGCTGAACGTCCTTCAAAACAGGAAATATGCTTGAAACATCTGCAGAAGAAAATAACTTTGCATTTACTTTGGTTCCACATCTGAGAGGTATAAAGGCATGAAATTTTTGGGTTCCTGATATAGTTAGAGCTGTATCGTACCGGTTAGCCAGTTGTTCTTCAGTTTTAATGTATTCTTCAATGGTCACAAATACAAAGTCGATGTTAGCTATGTTCTTATGTGACCATTCAAATAATTGCCTTGCATTCGTGATTTGATCCTGATACGGTCTTTGTAGGCTTGCTCTGGCGGCTAGTCTTTTTACTGTGGCCCCGAGCCCATCGCATGGACCTTTGCCATGTGCTGTAGCTGAAAAGTGCCATTCAGCCTCAGCTCCAAAATCTTGCTTGTAATTACACAAGTTAATAAAATTTTTTTTATTTTTGTATTGGGCTGCAGAGCCATCAGAGAAATAAAAGAATTTTTTGACAGGTCTTTGAAATTTGCACTTCAAGTATTCCATCAATTTTTTCTGGAACAGGTAGACAGCTGTAGTGTTGTGGTTGAGGCAGTCTGATATTATTACGAAATTTAAATGCTCAACTTCCTTCTCTTTAAAATATACCACAAAAGGGTGAATGGTTGCCTGAGTATTCGACCAATGATATGATTGTGCCTCGTCTTGTATAATAATAGAATAATTCTCAGAAAAGTCACAAATAACAGCTACTTCACATTCCAGAAGATTTTCCTTTGTGTGTCTCAAAAATGCACTTTGTTCTTTTGCTATAAAGTGATGACGAAGTAAGATAGGAAGTTTATTACAAAATACATCAATAAATTCACTAACCGGTTTTTGGATAATTTCTAAGTTACATCGATCCACAGAGATCCACTGTCTGTATGTGATAGTCTCAATTGCATTGTCTTCATATGCTTTTTCCAAAAGTTCTCTAATCCCTCTGGTACCCGGACATGACACACAAGTTGAAAAGAAGCAGTCAGTTGATGGTGGGGGGCTGCAAACCATCATTTGCAGGCAGTCCTTGTATGTTTTTATTTTTCCATCTGTCATTGAGCTCATTCTTCCATTTTCAAACATAAGCTTCACATTCTGATGAGTAGTGCACACACAGACTGAGTGTGTTCCACTCTGGCCTGCTAGCACACAATTTTTGGGTTTCAGCTCTGCAAATTTAGAAAATCCTACTTTTACAGCTGGGAATTTTTCTTTGAAAACTTCATAGGCTTCTTTTAAATTATTAAGCATCAACCTTTTTGCAACATGTTCTTTAATACCTGTGCTGTGGTCTTTCACTGATATAAAGTCCTTAATCCCCGGCATTGCTCGGCTTATTTTGTCACTTGTATAAAATCCTTTCACAATATCAACGGTATGCTTTGATAAACTTTTTCCTGGTTTCATATCAGGACCAGGCAAGGCGCCCTTTTCTTTCAACAATGTCTTGGCTTGTCGAACTAAATAGTTAGGGGCTGAAAATTCCCGCATTACTTTCCTCACACTCCAGCTGTCAGGCATAAGAGTCAGCAGTTGAAGCTTCTTCTTCCTACTAGTGAAGCTGTTGTACAGTTTTTTCACATGTGTAAAGAACTCGTCTTGTGAATCATCATTCTCTTCATCGCTCGATGCATTCACTAGCAGTTTTCTCTTGACAGCCACATTGATTCGGTTGGCCTTTTCAGTAGAGTAAATTTTTGATTGCATCCTCTTTTTGTCTACAGGCGACTCTCCCATCTCTAAAAGAGAGCTGTTAAGGGAACTCAGAGCTTCAGATTCATTTGAAAATGGTATATCTATAGGTGATTCTTCAATTTCAGTATCAGACTGACTTTCTTCAGGTACCTTGCTAGTTCCAGGGGAAGTTTCCCCATCTTTTTCATTTTTCAACTTTGTCAGCTGCTTCCTACAACTATCACAGACCACGGATAACTCGGATGTTCCTGGAATCAAGTCACACATCCATGAAGTAACACGTCTCAGTCTTTTTCTTGCATGGGAGTGATTTGGCTTATTAAAAGGGTTAAAGCAATCCATTTTTACTATCTTGTTAGTGGTATCCATCATGAAAGTGATAAATAGGGAGAAATCAGCAAGGAAACGTGCAGGGGCCAAGAAATAAGTTATCTTCTTGATACAACATCACATGAAACATCAAATGAACTTCCTACAAGCAACTGTGATGTTAAACTAGCTGTAAATGAGTGATCTTGTCTGCTTGACCAATCAGCTTATACTTGTGAAAAGGGGAATCCCCCCACGGAGGGAAATCTCCCTTTTCTTACAGTTAAAGGGAATTTCCCTTACTTGTATTCCAATCAGCTTTCACCTAGTTAAAGGGGTTTCCCCCAAGGGAAATTCCCTTTTTATCTGAGTAAAAGGGGGTTTCCCTCTACATGTAGGCAAATGAGAGGTTTGCAAACATGGTAAAATGAAGTAATCACTGCGTTTTATTAATATAATAGTATCCTGCACATTGCATAGGAAAATTAGTTCAAAAACAATAAAATTTTACTAATATGGTATATTATTGACAAAACATGTGTATCTCTGAAGCCCTGTATCTCCTGATCCCATTGAGATCCCATCATAGAATTTTGCAATATGTATCAAGACATCACAAACAATTTTTGGTAATTTTTTGGAATTTTTAAAATTGCCACTTTTTGAAAAATTTAAAATTTAAAATTTAATTTTAAAATTTAAATTTTTTTAAAAATTTAACCCCTATGTTGTAGCATATCATAATAAAGCCCTATTCAACAGCTTTAAAATGAGACCAGTCCCAGGTTAATATCACCACTGGTTGCGAGCCTATAGGCATTTTAATGTGGTTAAGTATCGTGTTTTTTCAAAGAAATTTAAAATTTAAAAAATTTATAACTTAAAAAATAATTGTGCTATGTAACTGAAATTTGGTATTTTTTCATATGTCTATGATATAATGCTGCATACCAAAAATCATGAAAATCTGAGACATCAATTCTGAAACTCTTCCAAAATTGTGTTGATTTGACATGGAATGACCCAAAGTAAAAAAGAAAGACAAAAAAAAAAAAAAAAAAAGAGGACTTGTTATTAAAATCATTCAAAAAAAAAAAAAAAGAAAGAAAGAAAGGAAAAGAGAAACACGAAGAGTGCGAAATGAGAATAGGCGAGTTTTTTCCCAAGGACCTCACATTCTGCTCCTGTACGCAGTGAGGAGACACTTCTCTCTCCACCGCTTTGGTTAGGGACAAAGGGAAATCTCGGGCCAAGGGCCAGGGAAGATGGGCCCACAGGTCGAATGTTACAATGGGGTGTCATCAGAGAACCGCTCTTCTTAATCCAGCCACTGCGATTGGCTAAAAGCGGAGTTGGCCGCGGGCCTACTGAGAGCGGCCCTCAAGCTCGTTCTAAAAGCCGTGCGAAGCGCTAAAATTGATGGAGTTAGAAATCTTTCTTGTGCTGTGTTAGCGATGTGCGGGGGGAGGGGGGGTGACTGTAGGTTTAAAATATGTTTTGTGCACTATGTTTTTTTGTTTTTTTTTAGTTTTTTGAACAGAAATACAAAACGATATGTTTTAATTATGTATTAGTTTTTTTTCCAATTTTTCTGGGTGGGCCCGGCCCACCCGGCCCATAGTGAGGAGCCGCCCCTGGTTATTCGACTTCCAGTAGCGATTGCAATGGTGTTTCACTTGAATTCGGCCCTTTGAGTAGTTCTCAATAAGATGTAATGTCTTATTTTATAATAAATAAATTCATAAATACCTTTGTTCTGAAAAATAAATGTGTATTTTTTCAAAAACTGAGTTAGAATTTGTTTTTACTAAAATTTAATTAATTAAAAAAATTAATTAAAAAAAAGGAAGAAACATTGCTCTTGATGTCATTTTAATTTTAAATTGCTGCTCAAGCATTATGCTCTGTGTCCAAATTTATGTGCAGGTTTTTAACATTTTAAAATTTAGAAATGTGGATTTGTGGAAGTTGACTGAATTAAAAATTAAGCATGATTACATCATATGTTTGTGTGCATATATCTATTAAAAAAATAATCAACCTTAGTATACATGCATTAATTTTATTTCCAGTTCTTCATTCTTTTCCTATCTTCCTGTTACAAGAAAGTTTTTTTTTTTCAAATGCTTTCTAAAGTATTCTATGCCTTTAACAAGTATTCTTCTTCCCCTTTGCTTATTAATATTTTCTGATGTCATGGGAAATTCAGCTGTTGAGCAATGAAATAAAGTAATTGAAGTGGAAAGAATTGTAAATGCATATAATAAATAATGAATTACAAAATGCATAAAAATAATAATGAATTACACAAAAATAGAGACTATACTGCTGTAGGCAGATAAACCATAGTATCTTCAACAAAAACATATAATTATATCCTAGGAACTATAACGATAAATTATTAAACATATATATTTTTATGCATATGATTACTTTTTAGGAAAGAAACGATTTTCGCAGAGAAGAAAAAGTTCTGAATATTCATCTCAATTTGAAGGTCTTTCAATAAAAACGGAGCCCAATGATTCAAATGGTAAAACTAACTTCTTTATTTATTTGAAAAATATGCTGCATTAGATATTATATTTCTTTTGTCCATGTAGAAGTAAAATTTAATTACCAGTTTGGGTAAAACGTCTCCAAGTGCATCTTCTTGATTTTCAGTAGCCCCTCGTTATATCGCTCTTTTCTTTTGTCTCCCCCCCCCCCCAAAAAAACTTTTAGTTCAAAACCATTTTTGAGAAAATATGTAAGGTGCTCAGAAAAGGTCTCTTTCCCATTTATTTTGTCATCAATGAACAAAACGAAGGTTCATCTATTCTTCTGAATTCGCTGAAAAGAAGCAGCAAATTCCTGTCACCCAAACTTGCATACTGTAGAGACAGTTTGGAAACTACTGAACACTTTCTTTTGTATTGATACAATGAGTGAAACGCATCTGGCAAGTGTCAAGAAAACACACGCCCCTTCTCTAACTGCCTTTTAGTAGTTCTTATTTCACCAAAACAATAGGTTAATTTGATGTCTGTATACATATTTTTTTCAAGACCTGCACATTGTAACTGCAACTGCTGTAAATTATATTATTTTGTTACTTTTGACTGGAAAAAAAAATCTAATGTTCGAATAAGTGAATTTTTATGTATGTGCATGTATCATTTATGTGCATACTGGATAAAAAACTATTTTTAATGACCTCGGTTTTTTCTTGTCCCCCAAAACGCGCGATATAATGAGGGGTTACTGTATTTTAAAATGTTTTAAAAGCAGAGTGAAGTTTGAGTTATGTTCTGACATGAATAAATACAATTTTTTAAAAATATCTTAATTATTTTCTTAATTGAATGTATAAGAGATGAATTTGGCCCATATGCATAATTCAAAAAAAAAAAAAATCTTTGAGAAGCAATATCCCTAACAACACAATGATATCGTTAAGAGCTCCTGCGGACGTCATCTTTAGGACAGTCTGACATCCGCTGGCTATCTCGTAAAAATCCGACACCTGTCGTTATATTGTCGAAAAGTACACTCCTGTTGCTATCCAGCCGGCATCATTCTTCAGACACTTTTGGGATCATTTTATGACAAGTGTAGGATATATGGATATATCCTACACTTGTCATAAAATGATCCCAAAAGTGTCTGAAGAATGATGCCGGCTGGATAGCAACAGGAGTGTACTTTTCGACAATATAACGACAGGTGTCGGATTTTTACGAGATAGCCAGCGGATGTCAGACTGTCCTAAAGATGACGTCCGCAGGAGCTCTTAAAGATATCATTGTGTTGTTACTTTCCTCTTAGGCCTTTTCATTTTAAACTTTTTAGAAGAATTGGGAAAGGACAATTAATCTACACAATTCGGAATAACAATAAATTCAGGATTATTCCCACTTCTGCGCTACAAAAAGAATACAAGGGCTTTAAAAATTCGGCTTTTAAAGCATACAAAGGAAATTGACAACTCTAAGGAAACGGATTATTTTTGCTAGCTTATGTAATAAAATTAATGATAGACGGGGAACAAATAAAGATGAAGAAGCTATACATAAAATACACACAATTAAACAATAGAAAATAAAGTCGAACTTACTTGTTTTTCACAAAGATGGTAGCAGCTGGAAAAAAGAACACCAACACAACAGGATTTAAATCCGACTTCAATGGCGCCCACCAAGAGCAGTGGCGGGAAGAGGGTAAGAATCTGAACAATGCGCATGCGCGAACAATCCAGAAAGAATCCACAAAAAGAGCGTTTTAGGAATAGCGGATTAGTGTTACTCATAGGACTCCTGAAGGAGTCATTTGTATGATTTGCCAATCGCTGGAGCTTCGGGATCAGTTTAGGCCTTCCGGAGGAAGGCTGTGGTTATCTGGGATATATGCATACTCAGTTTTTTTTTTTGGGGGGGGAGGAAGCAATGCCGTAACTTCTTCAATAGCTCATCGAATTTATATGTAAGGTATCCTTTTAAAGATTTTTTCTACGCTTTTGGCGAAAAATGAACAAACTGACACTGTGGTGGTATTTCACAAAAATTGTTTTTATTTCTTGTTTTTATCAAGCATTTGTTTAATGCATAGCGGTATTGTGCCTCCACAATGTAAGATCCATATCATATCACTGTAGATGTCTTGTCTCTACTAATAATAAAGCTGAAAGTTTGTCTCTCTGTCTTTCCTTCTGTCTGTCTGTCACGCGCGTAGCGCCAAAACCGTTCGGTCGATTTTCATGCCACTTGGTACAAAATTAGTTTGTAGCATGTAGTTTTGCACCTCGAAGCCATTTTTCGAAAATTCCATTTCGTTCTTTTTCTATTCGAATTCTTAGCGGAAATTCGATAAAATAGGGAAGAAATATTTTATACACATTTTCAAGTCTTATGTCATTCGAAAGCTTGAAATTTTCTGCACAAAATGAAGTTTTTTCGAAGTTTCTACGATCATCAGGAGAGCTGTAACAATTGTTTTTAGAATCCCGGAATTCAAGGCTTACCTTCAGTAAAGCAAGCCGAACGATTCTAAAATGGTTAATGAAATGAATTATTTTATCAACGGAAATCAACTTTTCATGCTGTTACTATGGTTACGTGTTCATACTTATTTTTGTTTCGTTCTTTTTCCAGGGTTGCCAGAAGTAGTATTTTTGATACTACGGTAGTATTTTTTCGGCCCAAATAAGGAGCGTAGTATTTTTCTGGCCACCCTGTTTCCAATATACTAATGACTTAATTAAAAGATTTGGCGGATTTTTTTTCCATTTTTATAGATTTCGCATTTCAGCAATATTGATTTTGGCAACGTTTAGAAACAGTAGTAGGAGCGTCTATCGCCCATTTAGCGAGAAAGGGGTACCCAAAGCACAAAGATTAACCAAATATCGTATAAATTGTGACATTGCAACGTTCTTTTTAAAGTGTTTCATTTCGGAAAATGTATTGTTTTGTTTTTAAAGCTGGGAAATGAAACTTTCTTCTTCTTTCAAATTTTGGTAAGATTTCTGTTGGTTTCTGTGAGCAACAAAATTGTTCTTATTTTCTCTTTTGGCTTATTTTTGTGCATCTCCAGTTGGGGTTTCATTTGAATGTCACAAGGGGATGCTTTACCCCTTTTTTGGAGTTAATCAGTGTTAATTTCAATGCAGATGAATTGGCGCGACCACTTGGCGATATATCGCCAAGCCTTTGGTCGCGAAGTATTTGTCGCCAATTTGGCGACTTATCGCCAAGTTGGCGAATTTTTTTTTTTTTTTATTTGGACTCAATTTGGCGCTATTAGCGATATTTTGCCAATTTGGCGACAAATTTGCGATTTTTTTTTAAAACTTTTTTTTTTGGGGGGGGGGGGTTCAATTTGGCGCTATTGGTGATATTTTGCGAAAAATTCACTGAATGATGTTAAAATCGGCGATATTTTGGAGATTAATCATTGTAAAACATTTTTTTGCATTGTTTCGTGGCAAACTAGGGATATAAATGTTTGAATTGTTATCTTACTCCCTCCAAGCACTATTTTAGCACTTAAGGCATCTACTAAGAAATGTACACGTAAAAGGAAGTAGTGTAGGGCCCATACCAAATTTTTATATCATACTTTGAAGGAATTGTAGTTGAATTATAACTAAAATAGAGTATTTTTTCTGCTATATTAATTATTTTACAGATGAACTTTAAATTTTATACCACGGGCAAAGCCGTGCGGGTACCGCTAGTTTCAAATAAAACTAAATATCCTTTAATTCAGCTACTTTTTTTTTTGTTTTTTTTGCAATACACCACCAACTCGTTTATTCCCCCCATGGACTGCAGTTTCGTGTTTTTTGGCACTCATCAGCATGATTTAATTCCTATTAGGGTTTAATTGTTTAACCCTTTGAGTGGCCACGACGTAAAATTCCGCTTTTAGACATTTCACTGGATGAATTTAATGTACAAAGTTTTGGAAAAAAATACCAATAAAATTATTTACTTAATTATTCTACTCAAGTTGAATTCAAAATATCTAACTTAATTACTTAGAGGACAAAACAAAAATTATTAAGGGTTCCTTAAGTTTAATACATGGCGCTTAAAGGGTTAACTCCTATTCCATGCTGACGAGTGCTAAAAAGCTCGAAACTGCAGTCCATGGATGGAATAAACGAGTTGGCGGTGTATTGCATGTTTCTATCTTAGCCCTGGCTTATCCTTTTTTTTCCTTTAGAATCTTGTGCATCTGGAGAAGAATCTAGTTACAGTTCCGAATGAAGCTCTCACCGTGAATGTTACATTACAATGTTTTCCATCCATTTTACATGAGTTTTACATTTTATAGTGAACATTTCATTTATATTTTTTCAGTGTCTTTTTTCATCTTGATGAATATTTGAGTCATGTGATAATTAGTTTTTATTAGTATTATTGTTGATGTTTGTGATTTATTCTGTTATAATTTATCTACTATGTTTCTGCATCTAATAGTTTAAAATGTTCTGAAAATGAGGCACGCCAATTTCAAGTTTTTAAGGGTGCCAGGATATACTCAGCATTCTAATATTGTTGTTGAAAAGTGGATTGTAATTAAGTCTGGAAGACTGTGCTAATGAATGCCTAAATGTGCGCTAAAAAAAAAAAAAACTATACTCTTCTAGTAGTTTTGAAAGGTGTTTTGTTTTTCTTAAAGCCTTAAATAATTAAGGCTAAAATGTTTTTGTGCCCTTAAACTTTACTATTTCATTACTAACATTGACCAGTCTTTTAATCTAACTTTTTCAAAAAAGTTTTTGGTTCCTGTTTTAAAAATAAATTTACATACACATATGTGCAGGGGTGCCCATCCCCCCCAAGCTCAATGGCACAAATTCCCTCCCCAAAATTTTTCACAACCCTCTGTTGCTTTTTAGTTTTTATTTTTACCCCAGTTTTATTTTATTTATTTTTTTAAATTAGTTATTTATTATTTTTTTTCTGAATTATTTCTATTATTTTTTTTTTTTTATTTTTCATTAACGCTTAGTAGTACTAATTATGCGCAGAATAGAATCGCTTTTTTGCTCTTCCACACATTCCAAGCACTCATACAAAATAAATAAATAAATAATTTATAATAATAAAGTAATAAAAGAAATAATTTAAATTAAAAAAATAAATTAATGAATAATTTTTATTCAAAAAAAATCAGTAAATAATTTTAAGATAAAAAAATCATTAATAAATAATTCAAATAAATAAATAAATTAGTTTTTAAAAATCCCCCCCAAACATTTTGATGGCGCAACTTGCGCCATAATCCCCCTCAGTGGGCACCCCTGCATATGTGGGAGTGTACTAACATATACATTTCAATATTTAGAGGGTGCACATGTGCAGCGCAACAATTTTATTAAATGCAAAACATTAGAATTCTTTTGGAGCTCTTGATAAATTTTGAACTTATCTTTTAAGTAGTTACTATAATTGGAAAATGAATTGCTCCAAAACTTATGCTTCTATCATCAAGTTTTAAGGGAAACTTTGCATGAAATGCATCATTATTTACTCTCGAAATCCAATTCTCTGATATCCTAGTATCACTCAAGGCCTTGAAAGCAGAAACTACTTGATTGGCTACAAAGAAAGGAAATGGGTGTGGTTGAAATTTCATTTCCTGTATTTTCTATGGAGCATTAATTCTATGGCATACCTCAAGAGTAGAACAAATTCGCACTGCCAAACCATTCCAAAGACCTTAGTTGTTGAAAGCTTTAAGACTTATTTGTCCTGTTATGAAAATTCACACTTGTCAGGAGTTAAAGGATGGTTTACGTTCATATTTTATGTAGTATAGCAAATTTGCTAATGATGATTTATTTATATTTCCATGCTAAGCACAAAAGTCGTATCTGTATTCTACACTTTTTAACGAAATTGAGTTATTGACATCAGTTGTTACTTGGTAACCTATTTTTTTAAATGCAATGTTTTATGCAGGGCTGCGGAGTCGGAGGAAAAATGGTCGACTCCGACTCCGGGATTTTAAAACTTTAGACTCCGACTCCGACTCCTGCTTTTTTTTAAATTATTTTTTTACCCAAATATGAAGAGGGAAAAACCCTAAACAAAGGTTGAAATATTAAGTCCATTTTTAAAAGTTTCATTTTTATTCATGGTCGTAGCCAGGACTCACTTTAGGGGGGCGGATAGCAAGCTGGGGTATCCCAGTCGGAGGTCATGAGAGGTCATTGTGACCTCTCAAAAAGTTCAATTTTCTCAAGAATTCTCGCAGGTAATTTCACCACATTCACCTCAATTCTCGGAGGTCACTGTGACCTCCCAAAAAGTCCATTTTCTCCAGAGCAAAAGACAAGTGCCGCTCTTGTCATTTGACTCCGTACAAAACTAATCCTTTTCTTGTTAAATGGCCAGACTTTATTTTAACACATTGCATTTTTGCTGCAAAGACCCGCCATTTGAAGCACTTTTTAATGATCCTAGATGCTAAGGATTTGGATATTGGACGCTGAAAATTTGTATCTGTTAGTTTCAAAGATATGTTTTCACCTCCATAAAATTTCATCCAAATCGGAGGTGGTCGGAGTCGGAGTCGACATGTTTTTCAGCGACTCCGACTCCTTTGGTCCAAAATCAGTCCGACTCCGACTCCGCAGCCCTGGTTTTATGGTCATTTGAGAACGGGAAATAATTTTTACCAAAATTTTAAAAAGTACCTCTTGAATCAAATACATGGAGGTGCAAAACTTTAAACAGCAATTTTTCGGTTTGAGAACGTCTGAAGATACCACTTTTACGCTTAGCACGGCAAGATATCCATTGTTATCAAAACTACAAAAATCATGTTAAAGTTTTTAAAACTTGTTTTATAAACTACAATTAATAATTATTTAATTTGATTGTATTTAGTTGCTGTTGAGGAAAAATTGATGTTAAATATTTTTTTTCTAACACATTAACAATTGAAGCAAAAAGGTTGTAAGTGCCAAAATTAAATTTAACAAGTTTTGCTCAGAACTTGTCGCTTACATCTCTTTGCTTCTCAGTGCCTCAATTCTTAAAATTAATCTAGATTTTTTTTTTATTAGTGCTTTTTTGTAGACCTATACCATTAGTTCTACTTTTATTAAACAATAATCCGAGACATTGCAGTTGGAATCTTACGATTATATGCATTTGTTTATTTTGGAACAGAAAATTAAATTTTTCAGTATAAAGATTTACATGGATATTTGCTTTTATACTTTTATTGCATTCATGTAATAAAAAATGTTATTTACACTTTTTATCTGAGAAATAAATTTTATATACCTTTTTTGCTTGCATTGATGAGTTTCTCTTCATAAAAAAACTGGAATGAGCAATTTAAATTTTACAATTAAATCAGTTCTGTATGTTTTATCCACTTTTTTTTGTAAAACATACAGAATATTTCAAAGAACTCCTTCAACTTTGAAATGGCATGTGTGTAAAACTGAGAGGCAAAAATGTGAAACCAGTAACACTTTGGACAGATAGATCTGGGATTTTTTATACAACAGTTTTTGAACAGTACCCCAAAGTGAACAACAGCCGGCAGTGCAGTCACCAGTGTCTTTACAACAGTGATGAAAGTGTGCTTATTAAACAGAGGTCAAATCCTATGAAAGTGATTTTGATATGGTCACCTTTTAGAGTAGCAATGTGATATAACTAAATGGTAATGTTCGAAGTTGCTCATTAGTGTTTGTGGGGTATGTGCATCTGTTTCAGTAGAAATGAGACTTTGAACTTTAAATTTTGGTTACATCATATCACTGCTGTGAAAGGTGATATTGAAAAGGATTCAACCTCTGTTTAATAAAATTTTATACTCTACTTGATAAAGCATTTGACTGCTATGCCCTCTGATAACTTTTGGAACTACAGTTGAACCTCGTAAATTCAAACAACATATCCAATCTCAGCGTCACGGTTTGTAGTCTACTGTTCTGTGGAAACTGATTTAAAAGTCCTTTGGAAAATAAGTAAACAAAAAATCCTGACCTCAGTCCAACCTATTGCTTGTTTCACCTTTCTCTCTTGCACTGTTTTCCTGTTATGTCGTTTCTAAATTTGGGTGTCCTTTTTGAAATACCCTGTCGTTGAATAATATTTCTGTATTTTGGAGCAAGGAAAGAACCAATGTCAGATTTTGACGAAATTTAGTTTATGATAAAAACTTGTTTGTAGGAAACTTTGGTAAAGCTTGTAATAGTTAACTCAAGTCCTAACATAATCTTTTTTTTTCAACGACCAGTAGGGTGATTCAAAAAAAATTTTTTTTGAATTTCTTTGGTCTTACCCCGCAGTTTTTTTACACTATTCATGAATGTGATGTACGTAAAATTTTAGCTCAATTGAATAATATTTAGAGGTCGCTCAACGCGATCGAATTCTGTTGAAAATTAGCAATTTCGAGAGTTGGAGTATATAACTTCATTACCCGAAATAATATTGTTCTTCATATAAAATGGAATAATTTAAAATGTTAGTTTACTCTACTAAGTAATTAGTCAATAAAATAATAGCTCAAAGTGAGTTGTAACCGACCCCCCCCCCCCCCCGCTCCAAAGCTGTATCATCTCTTACCTGAGTTTGGGTAGAAAATGCAGCTGCAAGCTCGGGCTGTGGTTTCTGTTTTCTTTTCGGTTGTTTGAGGTGTATGAGTTTATTCGGCTAAAACACCTAGCATTTACTCTTTTATGACAGAAAGCCATTTTGATAGTAGCTGCTACAGTACAAATTATGCTTAAAATGGGGAGGATTTGACAACGTCCATAAAACGGTAAAGGCAAACTATTCGCTCTGAATCGACCGTTAACTTACAAAAGTCGTTCGAATCTATGACTCCTTTG